>CM059187.1:119023201-119063568 GCA_030323885.1 Branchipolynoe longqiensis | reverse complement strand
GGCATCACACCTCGGACCACATCCCAGCCCAGCCTCAGGAGGAACCCTCTGCCGCCGATCCTCACGACACCGCCTTCAACAACACCGCCGCCCAGACCCCGACCACCACCCCATCCAGCCCCGAGGACTTCGCTGCCCCCCTGCGCGACCCTCGTCGGACCTCCTCACCGGATCCCGCCAAGGAGCGGGCCTCCCCCTTTTTGGCCGCCCGCTCCCTGTCGACGCAGGCCCCGGACACTCCCCGCCCCGAGAAGGAGCCTGACCCCCGACATGGCCCACCTCTCGGCCGGCCCGCCCCACCTGCTCCGCCTCGGGCGCGCCGCCAGCCCTCTCCGCCCAGACCTCCATCTCCGGACCCCCGCCTCGGGCGCCCCGGCCCCCCGCCTCGGGCGCGCCTCGAGCCCTCCCCTACTTTTGGTGGAGGGCTCCTCGGCACCCCCTCACTCCACTGACATTTGATCTCTGTTTCTCTATTTTTTACTCCGCTCTTCATGTTATTTTATCCCTTGTTCATTATTTACATCTACTCCTCGTTTACCCTGTATGCCCTGTATGCTTTTCTGAGGCGAAAATAAAAACCTTTTATTTCCACCCCCGCCTCCTCTCTTCCTTTTCGCGCATCGGTCGTAATGCGAAGCATTACGTTTGATGCGAGGAGAGGAAGAGACCCTCCCACCGCCCCGCGCTGTCGCGCTGCTTTCTCACCTCGGCAGACGGCGCGGCGCGCCGCCCCCTCCCCCGCCCTCCGCGTCGCGCGGCGCTCACGCCTCACCCGACGACGCTGCTCGCCACCGGTCGCCCTCCCCCGGGCCGGCAGCTTTCACACTCACCTGCTGTCGCCCCTCCCTCTCCCCTTATAAGGCCGCCCCCTGGCCTCCCTCAGGCACTCGCCCTCCTGCCGTCTCCCAGCTCTACCCTTTCTTCACCACCCACCCACCCTACACTCCTCCTACCTTCTCTTCCACCGGTGGAGGGCTCCTCGGCACCCCCTCACTCCACTGACATTTGATCTCTGCTTCTCTATTTTTACTCCGCTCCTCATGAGCTTCCTTATTTTTATCTCTTGTTCATTATTTACATCTACTCCTCGTTTACCCTGTATGCCCTGTATGCTTGTCTGAGGCGAAAATAAAAACCTTTTATTTCCACCCCCACCTCCTCTCTTGCTTTTCGCGCATCAGGCGCCTGCTCACTACTGCTTGTTGGGTTCCCGCCGTGGTCACACCGGCGCCTCTACCCCTCCCCCCAATTTCGACTACCATTGATTATGGTCTGGCACTGACTGTGCTGGCTGGTTATCAGGTAGGGGCCACGACTTGGATTTCAAAACGTCTTGAAAAAGCAAAACGTTTTGAAAAACCAAGACAATTTATATATAGAAACAAATAGGGCTGAGCTGTCACAGTCTGCCACTACTTTAATATTGAGGATGGAACCTAACAAAATACATCATTAAAATGGCTATAAGTAGCTCTTCAAAGTTTCTATGAAGAAAATGCTCCTGTGTATAGTATGTTCATAATATTCAATTAAAACTACATTAAAATAAAGAGATAATCTTATTTTGCTTATAACATTGTGCTGTTTTTATTCTGGAATTAGTCATTTTTACTGGTGAAACAGCATGGTCTATTTAAACAAGTATTTTTCTTAGAATCAAAATATGAACAAATCATGATGAATAGCATCATAATATATACCATTACTCTAATGTACACAGGCAGATGGGTTGTTGTTTTAGCAGTCTACTACACAAGGATGGCCACTGGAGCTGGGTGTGGGTGTGGGTTGGGTGTGGGTGTGGGTGCAAAGTGGGATTTCTCTCTGTGTGGTATATCCACCATACAGTATATGTGTATGTGCATATACAGACAGACATATACAAGTATATATATATATGCATATACATATATATATGCATATATAGGCATAATTATAAACATATAGTGATATACACGTGCATATGTGGATATATGTGCATATATATGCATATATACACATATATACATGTAGATATGTATATATACACATATATATGCATAAATATACGCATATATACATATATACACATATATGCATATATACATATATACGCATATATATGTGTATATATGTGTATATATGAACATATATACACATACATACATGTAGGTAGGTATATACACACATATATACGCATATATATATGTGTATATATGTGTGTATATATGGACATCTATATATATTTTTTTTTTACTAAATGTATTTTATTCAGCGAATAATGTCTTTTGTCAGCGCCAGAGCACTGGTCTTCTGGCCGTTCATTACAATTTGTTGGTACATAAATTACAATATCAGTTGCAATAATAACCACATGAAAAACCTGTTAGATAATAGAAGCATAATATAAATTGACTATTCGTCATAATAGTAACTGCATGCAATTCCAGTTCAACATATGTATTATGCACTTGGTGAGCATGCATCAATAAATGTACAAGATGACTCTAGAATTGTCTTTAAACACTTCTTTCTTCCTTTGCTTTCTCTCTTCTTTTTGCAAAAAGATATAACATATCTCCAATACACATATATATATATTATATTGTAAATATGCAAATCAGTGGATCCAATCACCAATACCAAATGCGGAAACCTGCCCATTTTTATAAAAATTCCATCACAAGTGTTCCGTTCTGTGTGGCCTAATGATGGGATCGAGGTCTGAGATTGCAGTGGGGACTTACATCAGACAGGTTTTATGTCAATTTAAAGGAAAATGTTAGGTAATAGGTTTTGAAAGAAGGTGTAGTAGCGGTGGGCTAGGGGCGGGAAGGGGATCAGCGTGCAGGGCTGTGTAGTGCATTTGAAAACATTTATATATATATGTATGTACAAGGGTCAGGGCAAGGATGGCCTTTAGAATACCTATAATTGTGTCGGGGTTTGACAGGCCTGTTGTATTTTCATTAAGTTTTTAATTTCAAGGAGACTTGTGGACCGTCTTGTCCTCACTGGATGTTTATTCCACAATGTGCCACCTCTGTAAATCGGTGCTTTTGTCAGTTTGTTTATTAGTGGCTTGGGTGTTTTTAGAAGTGTAGCATCGCTCTGTCTGGTTACTCTGTTTGTATGGTCAACATATTGTTCATCATTGGATCTTTTATACATGAGACTGATGAGATGTGTTTCCCTCCTTTGGCTAAGGTAGCTGACTTGTGCTTTAGCATGCATTTCCTTTACAGACAGGTTTTTCCCTCTGTAGACAGTTCTAAGTGCCCTGTTTTGAATCCTCTGTAATTTGTTTTCTTGTTGTTTTGTCAGCAGTCCATATATTAAATCATTGTAGTCAATTATTGGAAGAATAGTGGCTTTATATAGTAACAGGGCTGTATTCTCGCTCATGTAGTACCTAATTTTTCTGAAAGTTGTCAATTTTATGGCTATCATTTGATTAAGTCTTGAGAGTTGTCGATTACCATTTAGTGTAGAATCGAGTGTGGTCCCTAAATATTTGTATGATTCTACCTCATTCAATACTGCATCACCCAAATGTAAATTGATAGGTTGTGCTCTGGATTTTTTTACTTTGGTTGTAAAAATTATGTATTCAGATTTCTTTGCATTAATTGTCAGTTTATTTTCCTTACACCAGATGTTAACCTTAGCTAGTACATCCTCAACTACCTCTGCTGCAGATGAAATGTTTGGGCTATGGACTGTGAGGGCCGCATCATCAGCAAACAGTGTGAACATGGCCTCATTTGTTACCAAGGGCAAGTCCTGAATGAATATGAGGAAGAGTAGTGGCCCAAGCGTTGAACCCTGGGGTACTCCAGTTGTAATTGATCTCTCCATTGACTTAGTGCCATTTATTTTTGTAGCTTGTTGTCTATTTGATAGATAGTTGGCTATAAATGTACAAGATTTAGGACCAAGTCCTGCCCTTTCAATTTTCCAGAGTAAAATGTCATGGTCTATTGTGTCAAAAGCGTTCTTGAAATCAAGAAAAACAGTTATTGTCAGATCTCCTCTATCAATGTTAGTCAGCAGTTCATCTAATAGAGTGGCTAGGGCTATTGTGGTTGATTTATCTTTTCTGAAGCCAGGGAGGGGCAGTATTGATATTGGTCACAGTTCATTGCATGATTTAGGATTACTTATCTTTGGTATTGGTGTGACAGTAGCTATTTTCCATTTATCTGGGAATACACCTGTTTCAATGACAAGGTTGTAGAGATGTGTAAATTCATTTATTAGGATGCTAATGGCAGACTTAATGAAGGCTGAATTTATATTCATCATACCAGATGATTTATATGATGAAAGTTCCTCAATCTTGGTGAGTACTTCTTCTCTTGTTGTTTTCTCAAGATTGTATTCATGTTGATTTGTGACTGGGTGATAATTTTGTGGATACTTGGTTTTTTGTTTGAATTTCTTGGTGAGATTTGCCCCAATGTCTACAAAATAGTTGTTTATTACTTCAGCTAACTGACCATCAGGTACTCGATCACCTGTGCTGTCGTCTACTATGCTAGTTATCTGTGGTTTGGCTTCTGGTTGAATTTGACTTAGTTCATACCAGAATTTCTTAGGATTCTGGTTGTGCTTTATGGCTTGATCAATGTAGTACATAGATTTCGCTTTCCTCACCTCTGTTCTGGCTTTGCTTGTTAAGCATTTTGCTATAAACTGGTCTCCTGGGTCTTTGGTCAGGTCAGCCTTTTGCTTAAAATAATCTCTGTCCTTTTGTAGTTCTATCAGTTCACTGGTGATGTAAACAGCCGTGTTCTCTTTTATTTTTAGTTCAGTCATCGGACAAAGTTTATCTGCTGCATCTTCTAAAATATCCCAACATTTGTTGGGATCCTGTTCTTCAAATATGGTAGTGGGGTTATAACTCTGCAAGATTGTCCTAAGTGCATCAGTTGAAAAGTTTCTATATGTCCTTCCGCAGTATGTGGTGGTTTTTAGGTTGTTTCTGGGTTTCTTTTTGATAATATAGACTGGCTTATGGTCACTGACATTGTAGTTAAGGACTCCTGTTTGAGTGCAATACTTGATGTTACCCGCCTCGACTTTACCCGGCTCGATGTGACCCGGATCGATGTTACCCACCTCGACATTACCCACCTCAACATTTCCCACCTTGACGTTACCCACCTCGACGTTACCCGCCTTGACGTTACCTGCCTCAACATTACCCACCTCGATGTTACCCGCCTAAACATTACCTGACCCAACTTTACCCGACCCGACTTTACCCGACCCGACTTTACCCGACCCAACTTCACCCGACCCGGATTCACCCGACCTGACTTCACCCGACCCGACTTCACCCAACCCGACTTCACCCGACCCGACTTCACCCACCCCACTTTACCTCACCCGAGTTTACCCAACCCGAGTTTACCCAACCCAACTTTACCTCACCCAACTTTACCCGACCCGACTTTACCCGACCCAACTTCACCGGACCCAACTTCACCCGGCTCGACTTCCATCCCACCCAACTTCCACGACCCAAATTTACCCGACACGACTTTACCCGACCAGCCTTTACCCGACCCGACTTTACCCGACCCGACTTTACCCAACCCCCACTTTACCTCACCCCACTTTACCTCACCTGAGTTTACCCGACCCGACTTTACCCGACCCGACTTTACCCGACCCGACTTTACCCGACCCGACTTTACCCGACTCAACGTCACCCGACTCGATGTTACCTGCCTCGGCGCTACCGGCCTCGACGTTACCCGCCTAAACGTTACCCACCTAAACGTTACCCGACCTGACTTTACCCGACCCGATTTCACCCCACCCGACTTCACCCGACCTGAGTTCACCCGACCTGACTTTACCCGACCACACTTTACCCGACCCGACTTACCCTGAACTGACTTTACCTGACCCTACTTTACCTCACCCGTCTTTACCCGACCCCGCTTTACCCAACCCCACTTTACCTCACCCCGCTTTACCTCACCTGAGTTTACCCGACCCGAGTTTACCCAACATGACTTTAGCCGGGTCGACTTTACCCGGGTCGACTTTACCCGGCTGGACATTAATCGCCTTGACTTTACCCGGCTCGATGTTACCCGGGTCGACGTTACCCGGCTCGACGTTACCCGCCTCGGCGTTACCCGCCTTGACGTTACCCGCCTCGACGTTACCCGCCTCGATGTTACCCGCCTCGACGTTACCCAACCCGACTTCACCCGGCCCGACTTCACCCAACTCGACTTCACCCGATTCGACTTCACCTGATTCCACTTCACCCAATTCCACTTCACCCGATTCGACTTTGCCCAACCCGAGTTCTCGCGACACAAATTTACCCGACCACACTTTACCCGACCACACTTTACCCAACCACACTTTACCCGATCCGACTTTACGTCACCTCACTTTACCTCACCCGAGTTTACCCGACCCGAGTTTACCCGACCCAACTTTGCCAGACCCGATGTTACCCACCTCGACTTTACCTGGCTTGACATTACCCGCCTCGACGTTACCCGCCTCGACGTTACCCACCTCGAGTCGGGTGAAGTTGAGTCAGGTAAAGTCGAGTTGGGTAAAGTCAGGTCGGGTAAACTCGGGTTGGGTAAACTCGGCTGAGGTAAAGTGGGGTGAGGTAAAGTGGGGTTGGGTAAAGACGAGTCCGGTAAAGTAGGGTCACGTAAAGTCGGTTCGGGGAAATTTGGGTCAGGTAAAATGTGGTCGGGTAAAGTGTGGTCGGGTAAAGTTGGGTCGGGTAAATTTGTGTCGGGTGAACTCGGGTCGGGTGAAGTCGGGATGGGTGAAGTCGAGTCAGGTGAAGTTGAGTCGGGTGAAGTCGGGTCGGGTGAAGTCGGGTCAGGTAACATCGAGGTGGGTAACGTCGAGGTGGGTAACATCGAGGCGGGTAATGTCGAGGCGGGTAATGTCGAGGCGGGTAACGTCGAGGCGGGTAACGTCGAGGTGGGTAACGTTGAGGCGGGTAATGTTGAGGCAAGTAACGTTGAGCCGAGTAATGTTGAGGCGGGTAACGTCGAGGTGGGTAACGTCGAGGCGGGTAACGTCGAGGTGGGTAATGTCGAGGCGGGTAACGTCGAGGCAGGTAACGTCGAGGTGGGTAATATTGAGGCGAGTAACATTGAGGCGAGTAACGTTGAGGCGGGTAACGTCAAGGCAGGTAACATCGAGGCGGGTAACGTCGAGGCGGGTAACATCGAGGTGGGTAACGTCGAGCGGGGTAAAGTGTAATCGGGTAAAGTGTAGTCGGGCAAAGTCGGGTCGGGTAAAGTCATGTTGGGTGAACTCAGGTCGGGTGAACTCGGGTCAGGTGAACTCGGGTCGGGTGAAGTCGGGTCGGGTGAAGACGAGTCGGGTAAAATCGACCTGGGTACAGCCGAGCCGGGTAAAGCCGAGCCGGGTAAAGCCGAGCCGGGTAAAGCAGAGACGGGTAAAGCCGAGTCGGGTTGAACAGAACCGGGTAAAGCCCAGTCAGATAACGTCGAGCAATGTTGAGTTAGGTAAAGGCATATTTATTAATATTGATATAATTATGCATTACAAAAAAAGTAGCAGGACATTCTTTAAAAAAAAGTAATGCAGTTCCAAGATTCGAACCGGTTACCCTCTGATCTTGAGACCAACACTCTGCCATCTGAGCTCCAGAGGAAGTTCAACCCACAATGGCCCAACTGGTGCCAGGATGCTGGGAGGTCCTGAAAGCATGTGAATAACGAGCAATCAATAATGCTAGGAATAATATGAACAAAAGTCAGTAGTAAGGATAATAAAAAATATATTTCAAAATAAATTCAATAAAATTTAAATAACTATCACCACATCATCATTGATTCATGACTGACCAGCATGGTGTAGCTAGAGGTTGGCAGGTGGGGGTGTGGGTTGCAGACCAGTCTTGCTGTGTGGCTATTGTCTTACTTGGTCTGTGTGTGTGTGGGGGGGGGGTAGGAGGCATCAGGTGGAGTAACCCCTAGCCTGGCCTGTCAGGCTGACAGGGTTACACCAACACAACTGTTTAACTGATAAACTTAGGGTGGATGTGGGTCATGGTCATTGAGCCATGACTGTTGCCAAACCTTGTTTTTAAGTTTGAGGATAGGGGTACTACCAGTACCAGCACAGACTGGGAGCACCCCCCTCCACCCCCCATCCCCAACTTGTGGGCAACAGAGTGAAAGGGTGTGTTGTGGAAGTGGGTTTGGTAAGAGGGGGTATAGACCTGGGAGGAGTGTGCTATTTATATAATAACCAGAAATGATGTACACAATTATGTTATTGTTTAAAAAAATTGTCTATGGTACTGAAAATTCTGCATATATGTGTATATAGGCACATATATCCACATAAATGTGTGTATATATAATTATGCATATATATGCTTAGAAACGTACCGTTATATACATATATGCATAAATACTTATATGCGAATATAGGTGTATATATGCATATATACACATATAAACGCACATCTACACATATATATGCAAATATATGTATATATGCATATATGCACACGTATATATGTGTATATATACGTATATATACATATATATGAGTATATATACACATATATCCACATATATGGGTGTATATGTATATACTTATGCATATATATGCTTAGAAACATACTTATATGCGAATATATGTGTATATATATGCGCATATATACACATATAAATGCACATCTACACATATATATATGCAAATATATATATATATATATATATATGCATATATACACATGTATATATGTGTATATACATATATACACATATATATGAGTATATATCCACATATATCCACATATATGGGTGTATATGTATATAATTATGCATATATATATGCATATATATATCTGTGTGCATATATATATATGTGTATATGCACATATACATATACTGGGTGGTGGATATACCACACAGAGAGAAATCCCACTCTGCACCCACACCCACATCCACACCCACACCCACACCCACACCCACACCCACACCCAGTGGCCATCCTTGTGTAGACTGCTGAAACAACAACCCATCTGCCTGTGTGTACATTAGAGTAATGGCTTATATGATGCTACACATCATGATTTGTTCATATTTTTGGTTATTTCTCATTAACTATGTCCAGGTTTTGATTCTAAGAAAAATACCTTTTTAAATAGACCATGGTGGTTTACCAGTAAAAATGCACCCAACCCGCGGTCATACCCCCTTCTGAGTCTCCCTAAGAATGGGCAACGAGTGACTCGCTGCCTTTTTCGCGTACGACTCAGTTCACGTATGAAACTTATTTTGTATGTGGCTCACTCGGCCTAAGGGCATTCTGTGCCGCTTTCCCGTGAATATCTGTTGTTCTTGTCAGGAGGGGCCGGAGCGCCGCGTTTGTCCAAGGTTGACCTATGTAAAGACTGAGCCTACATAAAGCCCCATGTTTGTCCAAAGCCTGACATATGAAAAGACTGAGTCTACATAAACCCCCACATTCGTCCAAAGCTATCAAAAGAGGCGGGACCGATTGGCAGAGGCTGCATAGGTGGCATTGCAGGAGAGTGACAACAGTAGTTACCAGCATTTATTAATTTATGCATTTATTTATGTATTTATTTTTTTAATTATTTCTATAGTTTTTTAATTATTTCTATAGTTCACCACGTTGCCTTACGCTACCGACGATAACCTTCGAATGCATTGATAGAGAATATATAAAAATCGGTTCACAGCACCGTCTTTTATTTTTGCTGTGTGTAAATCAAGGAATAGACTTTTCTTCTACTGCATCCACTTTTACTGCATCGACTTTTCTTCTACTGGATGTAGTTATGGAGTAACAACCATTGTTTACCTTAAGGTTTATTTGCGGCTGTACATCTGCTTCCCGCCATAGACACTAGGTGGTGCCATCATTGATCTTCAGGGTTCTAACCTAATATCTCCAGGTGGCAGCACCAGACAACAGAGGTCAGACGGTCGTCTTCTTTTCTAGTTGCAAATCTTCACGCCCGATGGCACCACCTGCGTGAAACATACTTCATTTCCTTACCACTAGGTGTCTGACCGCTTGACCGATTGACCTCTTGACCTCTTGACCATGCCTCGCCTCACCGCACTGCTCGCGCACCCACCAGCTCAAATCTACTCACACACTCTCACACTCGCGCACCTCACACACCTCACCTATCACCTACACCTACTCCGAAATCTCCAACGAATCTCCAACGATGTCTTGTCATGGTGCCCCCGAATCTAAACGTGTGAGTATTTGACATATATCCGTCTATATATGGTTTTTGTGTTGTATGATTCTGTATTTTGACCGTCAAATTTTGTACGGTAGATATGTAATATGTGCCAAACAAATTCAAACAACTTCAAACCCCTTCATGGCGCCTAATATAGTTGGCTCACATTGGCTCACATCCGCCGTTGGCTCACATCCGCCACGTGTGAACCCGATGCTGAGGCGGATTAGGGTTGAGTCGCCTCATCTATTTCGCCTCCAGTAGGTTGTGGGTGTGAACACGGCTTATGTCTAAATCTGTAGGTTTAATCTGTAGGTTTAATAATCATTATTTAGGTTTGTTTGGTTTTGGTTTTGCAGACAGTGGTTTCCACCACAGCTGAGCAGCGGGCTATCCTGCAGCAGTTTTACGACGATGGGCTTGTTAGCACATCCAAGCCCTTCGAGCCGGAACTGCTGCGGGCTGCAGAGGCTGCCAACATGCCGTTGCGCGCAGTCAAGGTTAGAATCAATTAATCATCTTACCCCCCTTCAGAAATTAGTTCTGTAACTAGTAAGTGACCCGACCCCCAGTGGCCCCACCTACCAGGAGCGCTGGAACGTGATCTGAGCCTGTTTCCGGTTTGGCAGTAAATCGCAAACCCCTGGAAATTGCACATCCCGGGTTTTGCGATTTACTAGGAAATCACAAACCCCCCTGTAGCGGCGGCATTAATATCACTTCGATTTTAGGGTTAATTTGATCAAATTTCACTTTTTGAGTATGTAATTCTGTTAAATATGATAGCATTGAATAGATTTGGGCCTAATCGGTACCTAACACCGCCCTTAAACCTGGTACGGAGTGGTGTATCATGAACATGGGGGGTTTGAGATCTCAAGGGGGGATATGTGATTTCCTAGGAAATCACAAACCCCCCCCATGCCCATATATGGCATGGGGGTTTGCGATTTCCTAGGAAATCACAAGTGGGGGTTTGCGATTTACAGGGTTTGCGATTTCCTGCTACACCTGTGATACTCATCCAACCAAATGTGTATTTTAAATCTAAATGATTATAAATCTAAAGGGTTATTAAATAGATAAGACTTTATTTTCCCATGCACAATCCTCTGAACCAAATACATCTCTCAAACGTATTTCGCCCATTTTCGCATTCCCTTTAGGTGCGCATCAGCAACATGCGGAGAAATGCGCAGGAGCGGTGCGCTCCAGCCGTTTCTGCCGTCGCGGACCCCGACAGCCTTCGCCAAAAGGTGCGCCTTTCGGTGCAGCATGCGAAGCGCACAACGGAGTTCGACCTCTACAAGCGCTCCACCCAGTCCGGTAAATTATATAGATTCCATATCAACGTTGGCCGAAGTATTTTTTTTTAGCTGTAATTATCTGAAACTATTATATGGCAATGTAGGTTTGTCAATCAAAAAATTGGTTGACAGCACCGTCTTTATACTCTTTCACAAAAGACTAACCTACACTCTGCTCGAATAATAGTTGCGTAACTAGTTACACGCCACGGTACTGACGGGTAATGTCCTGGCATGATTTTAATGGTTTAGCGTTACAACAAAGTATTTAGATAATTACTCGATTGTTTTTCTAAGTATGGTCTCATCTTATAATGAGGTGTTTTTCTATGTTGTCATTGATATGATATGCCTTACACACTTGGTAGACACTGGAATATCGTTACATGTAGACATGGACTTAAAATATTTCAGCCGCCGGGACCTTCGCCGAGAAGCAGACTGCTTGGCTGGCTGGGTGGAGAGCGCTTCTCCCCGCTGAGCGGAACACGTACAGCGACGATGCCCGGCAGCTCGCTCAGATGTGTCCGGAAGCTATGACCCGTGAGGAGCGAGTTGCCGCGGTGAATGCCTCTTATCACCATCTGTGCAAGGAGGTATATTAGTATACGATAATATTCGCTAATATTCCTTGTGTCTGTTACATCTACCGAATGTAAAATGTCTTCACACTGTCTCTGCAAGCCGGAATATTAGTCTACCATAATAATTCATAATCTTCCTTGGGGCTGTTATATGTACCTAATGTTGACCCAGATACTATTCTGTCAGCATTGTTCTATATGTCAATTTATTTTACTTGTGTCTGTTATATATACCTAAAGTTGACCCATTTACTATTCTATATTAATTTAGATCGCTTTATTTATCTAGCCTTGTTAAAAGAGCCTACATTATTTGCGGTATTGATCCAGGCCAACCTGCTGCGCGACCTCAACACAGACGGTGAGGTGGATATGCTATTATTCCTAAAGTCTCCACGGGGCACCGTGGACATCTGCTCCGGCACTGCCCCGCAGTTTTTACAAAAAAACTGGTCGCTCTTCCGGGAAGGCTTTGATTATCACGATGGTAAGTTTTAGCTGAATGCCAATTCTCTGTTTTTCCCCCTACCCACCCTCTATCACTAAGGACTTACAATAGGTATCCCAACTCATTTTTGCAACTCAATAGAAAGTACCATATTTTGATCTAGTTCCATAGCTCTTACCAGAAGTAAAATGACACAAAGTTCATTAAGATCGGATGATTACTTAAAAAGTTGTAGGCTTTTTAATATGGACAAAAATGATAAAAAAACCAGCTATTTTCCATATATCAAGTCTATTTTTTTCCAGAGTCATGACATAATTATTTCTCGAGATATTGGCTATTCAAAATGGCAAAAAACACAAATTGCCACTTGTCAATATGAGAAATTAAGAGGTATGAGGTACACGCCCACGCCACACACACGCATGACTTAGGACTTGTTTGTGAAAATCTAACCCTTAGTAAGGAACCCGGAGCAGGCCGAGGACGTCCCGGCTGCCCCTGCTGCTGCTGCCGCTTCCCCTGCTGCTGCTGCTGCCGCCCCTGCTGCTGCCCCTGGTCACCCCACGAGCGCCAAGGATAGGATGCGTGCTACCTATCTTACCAAGCTGCAGGATGCTATGGGTACGATCGAACACTTGATAATTGTTATGAGTATAAATGCCTGTCCTATTTTGATATCACCATTACAAAATCCATTCCCAAAATTGTAATATTCTACATCACAATTTATTTTTGTTAATTCCCGGTAAATCTAAAAAGAAATTGTCCATTGCATTTTACTTATGTTATTATTGGGCAATACTTATTAGTTAAATCCTCATTCTGCCCAGCCTTACTTACTAACCTGTTAATTATATTTTTTCAGGACCCACTGACAATATATGTATGATGTTCTTCCTTTACTAACTAACCGTGTAATTTTTGTTTGTTTTCAGAGGCCTTTCTTGGTCGACGTCCCGCAGGCTTCAATGTTGGAAGGGTCCTACCAGAGGCCCTTGCTAAATTAGGGGCAGTCATAGTGGGTCTTCCTAGTCCAATTGTCAACCTGAATGCCCTACGTAAGGAGTACTTCCTCGCCATCATGGCGGCTGACATTCGGATCGTGAAGGCCCCTGTGAGTGCTCCTTTTGATACCTGTGCTGAGACTCCCCACCGACCTGTCCAGGTATCTCCCACAATTCTGTGTGAGTCAAGCTCTACCAATGGCGAAGCTGCAGTTCTCCCAACTGTAGCTGCGCCCTTGGTGGAGAATGACAGCACTTGGGAAATGGCTGTTGTGCCCATAGCCATCGAGAATGAGGATGGCGTGCTACTTGGTTGTAGTCAACCTTCCTCCTCGTTTGCTATGAGCACAGCTGAGGATTGTGCATCTCCTTCGCCACCGAGAAAGGCTTTCAAGCAGTCATCCCTGCGAGAATACATGGCGAGCAGTAAGGGGGAGAAGCGCGGTGCTCCCCCCTGAATATATATATATATTTGTACAGTAAATGTAAATAATATCTATATATTTATATATTTGTACATTATTTGTAATATATGTAATATATATATCTATTTGTACAGTAAATGTAAATAATAATATCTATATATTGTAAATATCTATATATTTGTACATTTGTACTTTTAATGTAGAAAATTGTATATATCTATATATTTGTACATTATTTGGTACATTAAATGTAAATAATATCTATATATTGAATAATTTTGTATATATTTTTTTTGGTTGACTGAATGTATTTTATTCAGCGAATAATGTGTTTTGTCAGCACCAGAGCACTGGTCTTCCAGCCGTTCATTACAATTAGTTGGTACATAAATTACAATATCAGTAGCAATAATAACCACATGAAAAACCTGTTCAATAATAGAAGCATAATATAAATTGCCTATTTGTCGTAATAGTAACTACATGCACTTCCATTTCAACCTATCTATTATGGCCCTTCATAACAATTTGTTGGCATCAGAGCACTGGTCTTCCGGCCGTTCATTACAATTTGTTGGTACATAAATGACAATATCAGTTGCAATAATAACCACATGACATGACAAACCTGTTCGATAATAGAAGCATAATATAAGTTGACTATTTGTCGTAATAGTAACTGCATGCAATTCCACTTCAACATTTATTATGCACTTGGTGAGCATGCATCAATGAAATAGAAGCATAATATAACTTGCAATAATAACCACATGAAAAACCGGTTCGATAATAGAAGCATAATATAAGTTGACTATTTGTCGTAATAGTAACTGCATGCAATTGAAGTTCAACATATGTATTATGCACTTGGTGAGCATGCATCAATGAAATAATAGCAGTCTCCTTCGCCCTAGCCTGAGGCTGTATACCGAGGTAAAATATATATATATATATTGTAATAAAAAATAAGTTTGCTGTCACTACTCCTTTGTTTGCATTTTCTATCATTTACTACATATAGTTTACTACAAAATACTTCGGGGGATATAACTTATTGTTATTGTAATAATGACTAAATATATAATACAATGTTGAGCAAGCACATTGGCTTAGTACATAATCTTCCCTTTTGCATAAGTGCAATAGTTAACTACGAAATACACTACGAGACCAAAATCTAGTATACAATAATGTTTTAATTTACAACAGTTCATCGATACACTTCATATACATATTTATAGTATACACATAGTTCTTGGACACATAGATATTTGGTACAGAAGGCTTTTGCTCACCGAAATATACAGAAGGGGTGGTGAGTAGAAACGTGTTTATATAATTCCATATGGGCAACTACGAAATACACTCCGAGAGCAAAATATAGTATACAATTATTTTTTTATTTAGAATAGTTCTTGGATACATAGAGATTTGGTACAGAAGGCTTTTGCTCACCGAAATATATATTTAATTCATATATACACATCTGTAATTTAGAATTCATATATACACATATAATTCATATATACACATATTTACACACAAAATACCTGTCGCCTTTTGCTCAGTCTCTTGTGCACAGATATCACCGAGATTTGGTACAGAAGGCTTTTGCTCACCAAAATATATATTTAATTCATATATACACCTCTGTAATTTAGAATTGATAATTAATTCATATATACACATATTTACACACAAAATACCTGTCGCCTTTTGCTCATTCTCTTGTGCACAGATATCACCGAGATTTGGTACAGAAGGCTTTTGCTCACCGAAATATATATTTAATTCATATATACACCTCTGTAATTTAGAATTGATAATTAATTCATATATACACATATTTACACACAAAATACCTGTCGCCTTTTGCTCATTCTCTTGTGCACAGATATCACCGAGATTTGGTACAGAAGGCTTTTGCTCAATTGCTCAGACATAATCACACACTATATACAAATAATACATATAAATAACTAAATAAGTTCATCGGTCACTCCATATAGAAATTGATCGACAAGCATTAGAAGGTGAGCATTAGACGGTGAGCAGTAGAAGGTTTAAAACGCAACATGAGTTAGACCATCTACTGCTCAACATCTAATGCTCACCGTCTACTGCTAACAATAAACATACACCGAAATCAACAAACACACACAATTAATACACAAATTTACACACATAATTTCATTAATTCATTGCTCAGTTAGACCTCACTCCATATAGTAATACTTCATATAGTAATACTTCACATACACTATTGCTCATCACATCATACTGGTACGGTTATTTTGCTCGACAAGCAGTAGAAGGTGAGCATTAGACAGTGAGCAGTAGAAGGTTTAAAACCCAACCAGCGAGGACTTAGACCATCTACTGCTCAACATCTAATGCTCACCGTCTACTGCTAACAATAAACATACACCGAAATCAACAAACACACACTATATACAATTAATACACAAATTTACACACATAATTTCATTAATTCATTGGTATTTCATTGGTATTTCATCCATTCACAAATTTACACACATAATTTCATTAATTCATTGCTCAGTTAGACCTCACTCCATATAGTAATACTTCATATAGTAATACTTCACATACACTATTGCTCATCACATCATACTGGTACGGTTATTTTGCTCGACAAGCAGTAGAAGGTGAGCATTAGACAGTGAGCAGTAGAAGGTTTAAAACCCAACCAGCGAGGACTTAGACCATCTACTGCTCAACATCTAATGCTCACCGTCTACTGCTAACAATAAACATACACCGAAATCAACAAACACACACTATATACAATTAATACACAAATTTACACACATAATTTCATTAATTCATTGGTATTTCATTGGTATTTCATCCATTCACAAATTTACACACATAATTTCATTAATTCATATAATATAATTTCATTAATTCATTCAGCCATTCATCATCCATTCATACACTATTGCTCATACTGGTACGCTCATTTGCTCATGCACTATTGCTCATTACCACCCCACTTCATACATTAACATTATTGCTCAGTTACGCTCTGGTATGCTTTTTACACCCATAATTTCATTAATTCATATAATATAATTTCATTAATTCATTCAGCCATTCATCAGCCATTCATACACTATTGCTCATACTGGTACGCTCATTTGCTCATACACTATTGCTCATTACCACCCCACTTCATACATTAACATTATTGCTCAGTTACGCTCTGGTACGCTTTTTACACCCATAATTTCAGTAATTCATATAATATAATTTCATTAATTCATTCAGCCATTCATCAGCCATTCATACACTATTGCTCATACTGGTACGCTCATTTGCTCATACACTATTGCTCATTACCACCCCACTTCATACATTAACATTATTGCTCAGTTACGCTCTGGTACGCTTTTTACACCCATAATTTCAGTAATTCATATAATATAATTTCATTAATTCATTCAGCCATTCATCAGCCATTCATACACTATTGCTCATACTGGTACGCTCATTTGCTCATACACTATTGCCCATTACCACCCCACTTCATGCATTAACATTATTGCTCAGTTACGCTCTGGTACGCTTTTTACACCCATAATTTCTGTAATTCATATAATATAATTTCATTAATTTATTCAGCCATTCATCAGCCATTCATCCACTATTGCTCATACTGGTACGCTCATTTGCTCATACACTATTGCTCATTACCACAAGCAGTAGAAGGTGAGCATTAGACAGTGAGCAGTAGAAGGTTTAAGACGCACCCTGAGTTAGACCATCTACTGCTCAACATCTAATGCTCACCGTCTACTGCTAACATACACCGAAATCAACAATATTACACACATAATTTCATAAGTTCATTGGTATTTCATTACCACAAGCAGTAGAAGGTGAGCATTAGACAGTGAGCAGTAGAAGGTTTAAGACGCAACCTGAGTTAGACCATCTACTGCTCAACATCTAATGCTCACCGTCTACTGCTAACATACACCGAAATCAACAATATTACACACATAATTTCATAAGTTCATTGGTATTTCATTGGTATTCATACACTATTGCTCATTAACACCCCACTTCATACATTAACATTATTGCTCAGTTACGCTTTGGTAGGCTTTTTACACACATAATTTCAGTAATTCATATAATATAATTTCATTAATTCATTCAGCCATTCATCAGCCATTCATACACTATTGCTCATACTGGTATGCTCATTTGCTCATACACTATTGCTCATTACCACAAGCAGTAGAAGGTGAGCATTAGACAGTGAGCAGTAGAAGGTTTAAGACGCACCCTGAGTTAGACCATCTACTGCTCAACATCTAATGCTCACCGTCTACTGCTAACATACACCGAAATCAACAATATTACACACATAATTTCATAAGTTCATTGGTATTTCATTACCATAAGCAGTAGAAGGTGAGCATTAGACAGTGAGCAGTAGAAGGTTTACGACGCAACCTGAGTTAGACCATCTACTGCTCAACATCTAATGCTCACCGTCTACTGCTAACATACACCGAAATCAACAATATTACACACATAATTTCGTAAGTTCATTGGTATTTCATTGGTATTCATACACTATTGCTCATTGCCACCCCACTTCATACATTAACATTATTGCTCAGTTACGCTCTGGTACGCTTTTTACACCCATCATTTCTGTAATTCATATAATATAATTTCATTAATTCATTCAGCCATTCATCAGCCATTCATACACTATTGCTCATACTGGTACGCTCATTTGCTCATACACTATTGCTCATTACCACAAGCAGTAGAAGGTGAGCATTAGACAGTGAGCAGTAGAAGGTTTAAGACGCACCCTGAGTTAGACCATCTATTGCTCAACATCTAATGCTCACCGTCTACTGCTAACATACATCGAAATCAACAATATTACACACATAATTTCATAAGTTCATTGGTATTTCATTACCACAAGCAGTAGAAGGTGAGCATTAGACAGTGAGCAGTAGAAGGTTTAAGACGCAACCTGAGTTAGACCATCTACTGCTCAACATCTAATGCTCACCGTCTACTGCTAACATACACCGAAATCAACAAACACACACTATATACAATTAATACACAAATTTACACACATATAATATACAATTAAGACACAAATCTCATTTGCTCGACAATATTGCTCTGGTACGCTCATTTGCTCGACAAGCAGTAGAAGGTGAGCATTAGACGGTGAGCAGTAGAAGGTTTAAAACGCAACATGAGTTAGACCATCTACTGCTCAACATCTAATGCTCACCGTCTACTGCTAACAGAAGATAAGAAGGAGGAAATCCGAACAAAAAACTTATCCGGCGTGCAAAGACAGCTGATTTACGCACACTGTAGCAGACGGTATCCACATCTTCCATGTCATTGTAGAATGGAGCGTCGGGTTCGCGAACCATGGCCAGTGTGGGTTGCTCTGCTGCAGGAAGTGCTAACTGGACAATGTAATCGCGTAGTGAGCGCGACAACTTACCGTTCACAGCACGCAACTGAATGGAAACGCGTTGAGCGGCATCATTTCCACGCGCAGTTCTTTTCAACAGTGTTAGATGGCGGCGTTCCATCGACTGCTGATGCATCCCCATTCGGGTGGCAGCAGACAACTTGATGCGTGACCGTTGAAGGTGACACCTCAGCAGAGCACTGCCCTCTGTCCATCGACGGCGCACCTTTAGCGATCGTTCACGACGATCCAATACAGCTTCACTCCTGCCAAAAGATTGTATGTACCTTAATAATTGCTGCTAATAAACATGGCATAATGTACAGTGTTGAATCTCGTCGCTTTTTAATTCACTGGACTATATACTATTTATAGTGATTTAAATCCTTGTAAAAGTTGATTATATGTTATTAATGATCATTTCAGTTGCTCAACAAGCAGTACAAGGTGCTAAAACAAAACATACTTGATTATATGTTATTCATAGTAATTCGATTGGATTTATAGTGATTCCAATCATTGTAAAACTTGATTATATTATATTGTAGTAATTAGTAATTATATTGGATTTAGAGTGATCTTAAATTGTTTAAGTGGTGGTCGTCGTCGATGTTTAAATCCTTGTAAAACTTGATTATATTGTATTTTAGTAATTATCTTTTAGTTATAGTTTTAAAGAGGGATTTTCATAACCGTGTTACTCACGTGGCTAGTTCCTCGTTCAGCTGGATGTCAGCAGGCAGCACAGGCTCATCCACCCGATGGCGTACCAGGGAGTAGTAGTTGTTCAGCTCACGCGCATACTTCTCCCGAGCTGTTAGAGTTGGTTGACGCACCCTACGGATCCGTCCGTACGTTTCTTGAAAGCCCCCAGCCCATACGGCAATGGTGGCCGGAGTTAAGGCCTCTCCGTCCACTGAAACATTTATTAACATGTCGTGATGTAACGAGGTAACTGGGTACGTAATTAAACCTAAATAAAATGGTTAAATGCAAAGACGGGACCGGGTAATCACTTGAGGAAACGTAAATATAAAGAAAGGTCAGTGGATTAGTTTAATGAAACCCAATTACAGCGGTAATGTAAATGGGTTTAACCTATATTCAAACACGGGACCGGGTAATCACTTGTGGAAACGTTAATATAAAGAAAGTGCATCAATTACAAAGCCTTCACACATATTCAGTCGATTAGTTGAATGAAACTCAGTTACATCGGTAATGTAAATGGGTTTAACCTATATTCAAACATGGGACCGGGTATTCACTTGTGGAAACGTTAATATAAAGAAAGTGCATAAATTACAAATGCTTCACACATATTCAGTCGATTAGTTGAATGAAACTCAGTTACATTGGTAATGTAAATGGGTTTAACCTATATTAAAACATGGGACCGGGTATTCACTTGTGGAAACGTTAATATAAAGAAAGTGCTTAAATTACATCGGTAGTGTAACTGGGTTGAACCTAAAATCAAACACTGGAGCGGGTAAGCACTGGAGAAAACGTTAATATAGTTACCTTTTTCTGTGGCACACAGTCTGGCGATATCAGCCCGTGCTGTTTCAGCCTGGCGTGTAGCCGAGCGCAGACGCCGGGGGGGGGTACGGTATCCATGTTTAATGCTCGGAACTGGAGTGGGTAATGTTGTCAATCTACAAACTGAAGCACTGAAAGCTCCGACCTACTTTACTTGACAACAGAAAACAGCTAACCACGTTTAATGGTGACAAATAGTTTTGGTAATGTTGGCAATCGACAACCTGAAGCTAACACTTACTTTTCTCCAGCTGTCATGTCTATAAAGTGGCAGGGATGGTCGTGGACACACACAGAGCCGAAAACGCCGCTGACATCAAGGCCACGGTTTCGGAAGGCTCCACGACCCCCGGCTAGGAAATCATGACACATCTGTAAAACAAAGTAGTACACACTATTATGAGACAGCGTTAAGTTAATTGATATGATCATACTTATAACATATACGAAACTGCGATGCGGCCAACTGTGTCCACTGCGAGAAAGCAATAAGTGCAATACAATGCACTTTATTTTTTTACTAAAGAGGAGATCTAGTATTAGGTTCACTACGAACCGTAACTCAGGTGTTCACTAAGATATTTAGGTGGAAACGAGAGGCAATAACGTGTCAAGACTAATGACCGGTAATTGAATTGCACTTATTTTAAGAGAGATCTAGTATTACGTTACTGCTTAGTGCTGCTACCGGGTGTTCACTGTCAGAACCAATAATGGTTCACTACGAACCGTCAACTCAGGTGTTCACTATATATTTAGGTGGACGTTAGACGTTAGAATACATGCATCGACATTTGCCGGCTGGTTATCATCTTGTAGATAAGGGTTGACATCTTGGGGAGGAATGAAGAATTTTGTCCCTTGCTGTGGTGGATAGAAGCTGGGACCTGCCGAACTTTTCCGCACTAATCGGAAATTACCGTCCAGACTCACTACCAGTGGTAGTTCCTGTTTGGTATGCTCACAGATGGGACATTTGCTGCCATCTGGGAAGTCTGGCAACAGATCACTCGACCGATCGACATCATAGACAAACTGTCTGTGCTGTGGAGCACATTGCAGGATAGCGCGATATAGTGCAAACTGTTAAGAAAAATGCATAGGCTTGCACTAGGGACTGACATAAAGTACTATCAAATAATCTCAATCAGTCTCCTGGAAATAAGCCAATTGGTTAGTTTAGGATTGATAGAGATCTACAATTGGTGCATTGGGGAGATATTTCTGCCAGTGCAAGTAGGTGTCAACTGGCATACTGTTAGTTTGGCATTGACAGAGGTATTCTCTAGTTATTGATATTTAATGTGAAGTAGAGTAAATAGAACAAACCTATTTACATTTTAGTTTGGCATTGACAGAGGTATTCTCTAGTTATTGATATTTCATGTGAAGTAGAGTAAACATAACAAACCTATTTACAGTTTAGTTTGGCATTGACATAGGTATTCTCTAGTTATTGATATTTCATGTGAAGTAGAGTAAATATAACAAACCTATTTACAGTTTAGTTTTAGTATACTTTAAGAAATGTGACGTTACCCAATAACATCTACAAACTTTAACTGCTCACGATGGAGTTTGTTTCTAAGCTGCGCTATTAAGCACCAGTGTCATGACAAATCCTTCCGAGGGACTATGATACCTTCGTTTCCTTGTTGTGTGGCAGGCTCTGGACATGATCGGTGGTGGCGGCACAAAACTTTTTCAAGGCAACAGGTCCTTCCAGCAAGAACGAGCGTGCACGGTCCATGAGGCGCATGTCAATGGCCGAAGTAGGGGTTGTAGGTGTAACCGGCCAGAATCCTAACCGGTCAAGCGTTTCCGTCCGGTCCATGCAGCTACAGAACAGGAAGTCCTGGTAGTGTTTCCTACCTGGACAAATAACATAAACTTTAGACATATACGGCGGCACATAATATGCCGTAAATATGCCGTCCAGATTTAAACCTACATTCAAAATGAACAGCTGATAGAGCATTTATTAATCTCTGTAGATCGTCTATATCATGTTTGTGGTAATAATGTTTATGTACACCTCGGTGGATAATCTCTTTTAGTTTTACTATATCGCAGTTCTACTATATCCGGCTTATTCTGTGTTATTCAAGGGCTCCTTCAATACTCCAATTCGGAATATGGGTAAAAGCAAGATCACGCGGATGTGACACTGACACTATAGTGACTGTGGACACACACATGTGCAATGCTACAGGTCTAATTTATGATATATTAACACTCATATACTTTACTTTTACTATTGATGTATGTGTATGTGTGAATAATAGTGTATTAATAACTATAAAACCGGTGTGAATTGAGTCAACTGATAGAATCCCCTATTATCACTCACCAGCACTAAATACAACCGGTTTGCCCGACCGTACAAAAATGGCTACAGCCACTATAGAGAACTAACACTGACAACAAAATACAGTACTAGGATAATAAAAAGGAAACTGCACTACGTTAATGTTCTTATGCGCAAGTAACTTGGACATTTCACGTGGATGTGACACTGACACTGTAGTGACTGTGTACACACACATGTGCGATGCTACACGTCTAATTTATGATATATTAACACTCATATACTTTACTTTTACTATTGATGTATGTGTATGTGTGAATAATAGTGTATTAATAACTATAAAACCGGTGTGAATTGAGTCAACTGATAGAATCCCCTATTATCACTCACCAACACTAAATACAACTGGTTTGCCCGACCGTACAAAAATGGCTACAGCCACTATAGAGAACTAACACTGACAACAAAATACAGTACTAGGATAATAAAAAGGAAACTGCACTACGGTAATGTTCTTATGCGCAAGTAACTTGGACGTTTCACGTGGATGTGACACTGACACTGTAGTAACTGTGTACACACACATGTGCGATGCTACACGTCTAATTTATGATATATTAACACTCATATACTTTACTTTTACTATTGATGTATGTGGAATTATGGCAAGAGCAGGTTACTGATAACTCACCGTACACATCAAAGATGGTCATGGGGCCCGTTCTAGCAGTCCCACATGTGTCATGGATATTGTTTCCATGAGACGGCAAGTGCAGAGGCGGTGATCGCAGCTGGTACAATGGGACAAAGAGCTCTCCCTGCAATGAACACACTCAATTTTCATCGACCTCATAGAGTTAATTTATGTTATTCACTCATCTCTGGAGCCCTGTGTCGTACTTCAAAAGAATTAAATCGTTAATTTGGCGCTTTTTGGTTAAATAGCAATAGGTCACTCTCCTATCTGTTATCAATATAAGCACTCGATATTTCTGTATATTATGCCATGATTAATATGCTTTTAAGTATGATATTATTTAATTCTGATTATATATTTATTAAGCAGACTGTGTGGTGTCTTAAACATATGTTACACGTGTGACACGGATGTTATACTGCCATAAGAGATATCTTATTCATGGAATATACCTATATTTTTTATCTCATCAATTTATATATTACATACCTGTAAAGGTGAGAATTCGTAATGCAAATTAACATTTATTCAATAATTAATAACTCAAACGAGTCCTCCTGGAATTGATTTGGAAAGATATCAACCGATTAAACATATGAAGACGAATTTTCTAAGTAGTGCCTTTTTGGTTATATAGCAACGTACAAATAGATATAGTATCAAATGTGTTATAATTAAAGTGGTGTGTGTAATGACCTGCCAGATAAGGGCAATGTGAAGAGGCGCAAGTTTCTGGTGTTTTTTAAAACACCTTTCACAGTAGTAGGCTGTTGGCCCACAGTCAGGGCATAAGATCGGACGCCTTACTGTGTCTCGGGAACAAACCACGCATGTAGTCATCAGTGGTGCAAATGAATGGTAATGACTGTGTGTTAGTTGTGGACGAATTGCATTCCACTTCCATGCTACATCAGCTTGGCGCTGGGCATTCAGGGTTATGCCTGGAATGAAGTGAAGAATATTACTCTATAGCCGTGTTTACACGGGGAAGTTAAGTCGCTTAATATAGATCGCCTTGCCTAGTTGGGTCGTTCTCAGAAGTTGTGTACCAATGTTGACATCATACATGTATTTATCCTACATCCCATCCCAAAAAAAGAATACATATATAGCACAATATTGAACCATTTACTTATTGATCTAAACTATCTTCCCACATTTTTTGCTAACTGATGAAATCTAAAATTGACATTCTATGGAGGTTTTTTTCTATGAATATTCATTTCTATTAGACTAACCTCAAGTGGTAACACAGTTTTTTCTGAGAACGCGTGGATTTGTTCGTTGGTTTTGGGGGGACACAAATTTTAAAACATTATGCACTACTTTTTGACAGTTCAAGATCGGTTCAAAAATCAATGGAGATATAAAAAAAAACCAAAATAGACCAATTAATAATGTCAGTTTTCCTCATATTTTAACCCAATATTATCACGCTCCTATATGTCGGACATGCTTAATTTGGAATGGGAAAGTGCCATGGGTTGTCCGACTTCATGCAGCATGGGGAGGAGGAGTTGACACTATAGTGACAGGCTCAGCTCTGCCATGCTCAAATCGGTTCAAAATGTGGAGATAAATAATAAATATATAGAAGCAATTATTAATGTTGTTTCTCACTATATAACAAATATTATCACGCTCCTATGCATCGAACGTGGGTCATTTTGAATCAGAAAGTGTCATGGGTTGTATAAAATATGACAACTCTGCGATTTAATAGACTACATCACGGTTCCGACTGCGCATGCGCTGAAAACGGCCGGTGGAGCAAAGCAAAGGTGTACGGCCATTGAGTTTGCCGATACGCACATTGAAAAATGTCAGTTTTATTCAAAAATAATAGAAATCCAAAACCGTAACCGTATAAATTTAATATACTCTTTTTGTTAAAGCGGGTTGTGCCTAAGTACTTTTGAATATACACATATAGAAAACATATTCAATTAATCGATTATTTGATATTTATAATAAACGTTTTGCACTGCATGTACCGGGAAATGCATTGTCAATGGATGGCCGTGCCCAATCTTCAAACCACACCACTTAAGAGACAAACCGCTTGGTACACATATAGAAAACATATTGAACGAATAATTTTTAATTAAATAAACGTTTTGCACTGCGCGTAATGGCAAACTCAATGCATTCTCAATGGCCTTGGCCAATCTTCATACAGAAAATGTGAAAAATCGCTAAAACCATAACACCTAGAGACAAACCGCTTGATACAGATATAGATAACAGATCCAGCGATTAGATTATATTACATTCATAAGGTTAGGGTTGTGCCATTTTTAATAAAATAAACGTTTTGAACTGCGCGTACCCGGAAAATCAATGCATTGTCAATGGCCGTGCAAAATATTCAAACCACACCCACCACACAGAGACAAACCGCTTGGTAGACATTTTGAATAAAAAATAAACGTTTTGCACTGCACGTAACGGCAAACTCAATGCATTGTCACTGGCCTTGGCCAATCTTAAACTTTTGAAACTAATACTGGTCAAATTGAAACAGTCAAAAAATGAGGATGTAGATAAATATGTGCTCTAGGGCATGCAACCAAGACTTAAATTGTAGCTAGAAAACCATCATTTTGGCGACCTGAAACGTAACACCTACTACAAAGCTCGCGTCACGGTGATCGGCAGTATTCACACATACTAGCTAGACATAGCATTGACAATTTCGAAACATAACACACATGTATAAAAGTAAATACCTTCATCAATCGGTTGGACTTGTGGTTGACATTGAGGTTCACGTTGGGGTTCAGGTTCAGGTTCAGGTTCAGGTTCAGGTTCAGGTTCAGGTTCAGGTTCAGCTGGAGCAGGAGCTGGAGCTGGAGCAGAGCCGGTGCCTCAATGGAATCCAAGAGAAATTCTCTTTGAGCTTGAGCACGGGCTTGAGCTTGGGCTTGAACGATTCTCTCTGCAAGTGTGCCCCTAGTACGAATAGGTTCACGACGATAGTAACTGGTTTCCCTCCCATTGACAATCCGTGTATGGCGCACTAGGTGGGTTGGTCGGGGATTCGATCTCCAACCAATGTTGTTAATACGACGCATTGTGATTGCGAGGGCGACAGAGGCAGCACTAAATCGTGTCTAGTGCCCACAATATATATCAGTCCAGATAAATGGAGAGCAAATGTTAAACAAAGGACCACTTCAATTCAAATCGACCAATCAGAAGCCCGTCAGCCACGCTGTCCTGGTTGGATGACCTAAATTAACAATAAAAGATTATTGCGTAACGACCAACCGGCGAAAAGCCCGGTGTCGCAGTTTCCGCCGTTCAATAAATTTTGCGGTGCGCATCGCTTCTGCGCATGCGCCAAAATAGAAGAGCATCATCAGTAACCTTATAAATTGAATAAAATGTTTTGGGTACGGATGTTTTCTGTATGTGTACCAAGCGATTTTTTTCGAGATGCTGAGGTTTTAAAGATTTGTCACTTTTCGGTAGGGAGAATGCTCAAGTCCATGGAAAATGCATTTTAGTGTTGCCGTTCCTCGGCGTAATGGGGACGGCCTCATTGCCACACCGGGCAAGCCGGGCACCGGCGCATTTAATTTGAGGGGGGAGGGTGTGGGGGGGGGGGGTCCGGGGTCCGGGGACCGGCGAGCTGTGCTGGGCTGATATAATCTGATATAATCTGATAAAATATACTTTGATTTCGATTAATTCTCTAGAAATTTGGAGCAACTCTGTCAACTCCAAAGTTTAATTAGGCACTTCGCCATACAACATTAAAATTATTGAAGCTAATGTTTTGCACTGCGCGTTAAATGCACTGCGCGTTAAATGCACTGCGCGTTAAATATAGTTTATGTTTTATTTGGACGAATGCTACTAAAGGAGAATCGTTACACATATTCAATTCAAGTAACAATAGGAATATTATATGGATATTGTGTCATGGATTCATGTACTTACATGCAGTATCAGTAGTTATTTTGCATCTATGTTAATAGGGGTATTATATAAATTCTTTACTGGTAATCGATTTAGTATGCATTGAGATAGCTTTTCTTTAGCACTAAAAAGTTAATTGTACGCTATCAGGTGTACTCGGAAAACATGGCTCGATTAGGAAAGAAATGCGATCAAGCAAATCGGGTCAGATAAGAATTACACAGTTTCTCACGTTATTCTGTCGCCCATAAATAAAACAACCCTCACCCCCACCGACACTGAGCTGGGGTAAAGCGATGAAAGTAAAGATAAGGGGACGGTAATTGCGTTTCCGTAAAGAGCATGTAGGTCACATTCGAATACAGCGAAATACTTTATTTACGCATCAGGTTCGTTTTGTGGTAATTAGCATCTGACATTATCATCAGCATCATGCTGTCGGTCACGAAGCGACAAAGACTGCTTTCATTACTTGACTGCCGCTCTGTGCGGTTGTACATTTCATGAAAGCTTTTATGCTGCCACAGTGACATGGTTTTCTGTTTAGGGTTTGCTCCCTTAGCCTTCGGTTCTGTCAAGAAGCTGTACCACAAGGCAGTGGTTTACAACTCTGCAAGGCAGGGTCGTCAAACTCCCTGAGGTATTGCTATACCTACAATACCTGCATACTCGAAATCGGCGCGATCTGACATTATAGATAGTGACATAGATACATACGTAGGGACAGCAGTAGGGATGGCTAACTCCACACAAACGCTTGTTTTGACAACCAGCAAGTATGAAACGGCTGTGTGCAGTTTACATCCGATGTGTTTGTTTAGTGGGTTTGTTTAGTGGCAAAATAACAGATGGAGGAAAAACATTGACAGTATATCCAATGTTTGAATTTAGATTTTTGAATTTTGAATATCTCATCATCAAAAGGAAATATAACACTATGAAATACCAGAGCAAACAATGCACATCAAACCGCACATCAAACCGCACAAAAATGCTGTCATAAGTAAGAATCAAATGGCATTACGCACAAATGAATAATTTGAAACAACATACGAAGCGTTGGTTAATTTACTGGTCTCACCCAACCAATGATCGCGGCCTTCATAAGAACCGCACGAAAATGCTGTCATAAGTATAATACGAATGCAATAGATAACAAACAATCCACCTAACAACCGTATGGCTGTCAAACTACGACTACATAGTTTTTGGTAGGGAAGGGGATATAGACACTGACACTAGAGTGACATAGTAGAAAGTGACATAGTCATTGATTTCTATTAGTTTAGAATCAAATGGCATTACGCACAAATGAATAATGTGATTAGATGTTGTTGGTTGTGGATTGGTTGTTGCTTCGGATTGGTTGTTCAGTTGGTTGGTGTTGTTGGCAGTTGTTTGGTTGTTTGTTTGTTGTTTGGTTGGTTGTTGGTTGTGTTGTTTGTTATTTGGTTGTGTTGACTGTTGTTCATTGCGGTTGTTTGTTGTTGGTTGTGTTGTCTGTTATTTGGTTGTGTTGACTGCTGTTGGTTGCGATTGGTTGTTGGTTGTGATGTTTGTTAGTTGGTTGTTGGATGTGTTGTTTGTTGGTTTGTTGGTTGTGGTTGTTTGTTTGTGTTGTGGTTGTTGATTGTTTGTTGGGTGTTGTTGGTTGTGTTGACTGTTGTTGGTGATTGGCGTGATAGGATTGGTTGTTCAGTTGGTGTTTGTTAGTTGTTGTTTGTTAGTTCTTTGTTAGTTGGTTGTTGGTTGTGTTGTTTGTTTGTTGGTTGTGGTGGACTGTTGTTGGTGATTGGCGTGATAGGATTGGTTGTTCAGTTGGTTGTTGGTGTTTGTTAGTTGTTTGTTAGTTGGTTGTGTTGTTTGTTTGTTTGTTGTTGCGGTTGTTTGTTTGTGGTGTGGTTGTTGATTGTTGTTGTTTGTTGGGTGTTGTTGGGTGTGTTGACTGTTGTTGGTGATTGGTGTGATAGGATTGGTTGTTCAGTTGGTTGTTGTTGGTTGTTGTTTGGTTGTTTGTGGATTGTGTTGTTTGTTGTTTGGTTGTGTTGATTGTTGTTGGTTGCGGTTGGGTGTGTTGTGTGTTAGTTGGTTGTTTGTTGTGTTGTTTGTTTGTGTGTTGATTGTGGTTGTTTGTGTTGTGGTTGTTGATTGGTGTTGTTGGTTGTGTTGACTGTTGTTGGTGATTGGCGTGATAGGATTGGTTGTTCAGTTGGTTGTTGTTGTTTGTTAGTTGGTTGTTGTTTGTGTTGTTTGTTTGTTGGTTGTGGTTGTTTCTTTGCGTTGTGGTTGTTGATTGTTGTTGATTGTTGGGTGTTGTTGGTTGTGTTGACTGTTGTTGGTGATTGGCGTGCTAGGATTGGTTGTTCAGTTGGTTGTTGTTGTTGTTTGGTTGTTGGTTGTGTTGTTTGTTTGTTGTTTGTGGTTGTTTGTGTGTGTTGTGGTTGTTGATGGTTGATTGTTGTTGTTTGGGTGTGATTGGCGTGATAGGATTGGCTGTTCAGTTGGTTGTTGTTGGTTGTTGTTTGGTTGTTTGTTTGTGTTGTGGTTATTGATTGTTGATGTTGTTTGTTGGGTGTTGTTGGTTGTGTTGACTGTTGTTGGTGATTGGCGTGCTAGGATTGGTTGTTCAGTTGGTTGTTGTTATTGGTTGTTGTTTGGTTGTTTGTTTGTTGGTTGTGTTGTTTGTTTGTTGGTTGTGGTTGTTTGTGTGTGGTGTGGTTGTTGATTGTTGTTGTTGTTGGGTTGTGATTGGCGTGATAGGATTGGTTGTTCAGTTGGTTGTTGGTTGTTGTTTGGTTGTTGGTTGTTGTTTGTGTTGTTTGTTTGTTGGGTGTGGTTGTTTGTTTGTGTTGTGGTAGTTTGTTTGTGGTGTGGTTGTTGATTGGTGTTGTTGTTTGGTTGTGATTGGCGTGATAGGATTGGTTGTTCAGTTGGTTGTTGTTGTTGTTGTGTGTTGGTTGTTGTTGGTTGTGTTGTTTGTAGTTTGGCTGTGTTGACTCATGTTGGTTGCGGTTGGTTGTTGGGTGTGTTGTTTGTTAGTTGGTTGTGTTATTTGTGTGTTTGTTGGTTGTGGTTGTTTGTCTGTGTTGTGGTTGTTGATTGTTGAGTGTTGTTGTTTATTGGGTGTTGTTGGCTGTGTTGACTGTTGTTGGCGTGATAGGATTGGTTGTTCAGTTGGTTGTTGTTGTTTGTTAGTTGTTTGTTAGTTGTTTGTTGGTTGTGTTGTTTGTTTGTTGGTTGTGGTTGTTTGTTTGTGTTGTGGTTGTTGCTTGGTGTTGTGTGTTGGGTGTTGTTGGTTGTGTTCACTGTTGTTGGTGATTGGTGTACTAGGATTGGTTGTTCAGTTGGTTGTTGTTGTTGGTTATTGTTTGTTTGTTGGTTGTGGTTGTTTGTTTGTGTTGTGGTTGTTGAGTGTTGATTGTTGTTGTTTGTTGGGTGTTGTTGGTTGTGTTGATTGTTGTTGGTGATTGGTGTGATAGGATTGTTTGTTCAGTTGGTTGTTGTTGTTGGTTGTTGTTTGGTTGTTTGTTGGTTGTTGTTGGTTGTGTTGTTTGTTGTTTGGTTGTGCTGACTGTTGTTGGTTGCGGTTGGTTGTTGGTTGTGTTGTTTGTTAGTTGGTTGTGTTGTTTGTTTGTTTGTGGTGTGGTTGTTGATTGTTGTTGTTTGTTGGGTGTTGTTGGTTGTGTTGACTGTGGTTGGTGATTGGCGTGATAGGATTGGTTGTTCAGTTGATTCTTGTTGTTTGTTAGTTGTTTGTTAGTTGGTTGTTGGTTGTGTTGTTTGTTTGTTGGTTGTGGTTGTTTGTTTGTGTTGTGGTTGTTGATTGTTGATGTTTGTTGGGTGTGTTGATTGTTATTTGGTTGTGTTGACTGTTGTTGGTTGTGGTTGGTTGTTTGTTTGTTGTTTCTTGGTGATTGGCGTGATAGGATTGGTTGTTCAGTTGTTGGTTGTTTGTTTGTTTGTTGGTTGGTTGTTGTTTGGTTGGTTGTTGGTTGTCTTGTTTGTTATTTGGTTGTGTTGAGTGTTGTTGGCTGGGGTTGGTTGTTGGTTGTGTTGTTTGTTGGTTTGTTGGTTGTTTGTTGTTTGGTTGGTTGTTGGTTGTGTTGATTGTTATTTGGTTGTGTTGACTGTTGTTGGTTGATGTTGGTTGTTGGTTGTGTTGTTTGTTAGTTGTTGGTTGTGTTGTTTGTTGGTTTGTTGGTTGTTGTTGTTTGTTTGTGTTGTGGTTGTTGATTGTTGTTGTTTGTTGGGTGTTGTTGGTGTTGTTGACAGTTGTTGGTTGTGGTGTTTGTGGTTGTGGTGTTTGTTGTTTGTTGTTTTGTTGGTTGTGGTGTTTGTTGTTTTGTTGGTTGTGGTTGTTTGTGTGTTGTGGTTGTTGATTGTTGATTGTTGTTGGTTTAGGATTGGTTCTTGTGGTTGTTGTCATTGTTGTGGTTGTTGTGTTTGTTGTTTGGTTGTTGGTTGCAGTTGGTTGTTGGTTGTGTTGTTTGTTAGTTGTGTTGACTGTTGTGGTTGTTTGTTGATTTGTTGTTGTTGTTCGGTTGGTTGTGTTGTTTGTTGTTTGGTTGTGGGTTATTGGTTGCGGTTGTTTGTTGGTTGTGTTGTTTGTTAGTTGGTTGTGTCGACTGTTGTTGGTTGTGGTTGTTTGTGTTGGATTGTTGTTTGTTGCAATGTTGGTGATTGGCGATTGGCGTTAGGCGCGATTGGCGTTAGGCGCGATCAGACAATAAAAACTACGTTCAGCATTTACGTTTGCAAAATTGATTTTGGCATGTTTTTCGCTTCAAAGATCACAGAATCTACCCCAGTTGGGTTGTTTGTTGACATTTACAGTACATTTCAGTGTCGTTATATTGGTTGTTGATTGTTGATTGTTGTTGGTGTTGGTTGTGGTTGTAGTTGTGGTTTTGGACACCGGCATCATCAGGCAATTTGTCAGGCAATTTGTCAATAAAAACTCGGCGCTGACACGACACAACACTACGCGATGCTAATCCACAAATGAACGTAACCCAAACCCAAGTATCATCCGAGCTACACGGTGACAGGCAGCGTAAACACGCCCATAATAAAAACCTTTATAAAAATAAAATAAAAAAGATTTAAAAAGATTTAAAAAATAAAAGATATAAATCCTAACAGTGCACCAGCAGGAGTATGGTGCTACAGTGGCATCTACAGTGCTACAGTGGCGTCTCCTAGTGGGGAAAGTAAGAGTTAAGGGGTGGGGAGGCGACGACTGGCGACGACTGGCGCCACCTAGAGTATATTGGCAGATGTAAACAAAGACAGCGGTTGGCAATATTGTTCGGAGAATAATAAGAGAAGCGCAATGGTGTGGGTCCCCGACTCGTTCTGACTTGTTTTTATATCGTACTTATATCATATTTGCAGGATGCTACAAGGACAGATAACGATACATGATAGTACTTAGGTGAGCCTTTTTTTTTTTGTTAAGGTGAGTGCGGCCCTATGGGGCTCAAAAAGACAGAGGATACGACAGCCAATTATCCGCACATCGATGTGCGGTGACCACTTCTATCGTCTTTTTATTATTGTCCAAAGCTATTTGAATCGCATTGCAGGCTGAAAAGAATCAGATGAAGAGGAATCCATATTATTACTTTGCGTGATATTGTTGTGATATTGTTGAAAACGTAGGGGGGCCACCTCCGGAGTTGACCAGGTCAATCGTGTGTACCGAAAACATTGATGGCGATATGAGTCTCCGTAAGAATGGGCAACAAAGTCTGTGTAATCCAATATCTCCAATTTCGACTCAAAATCAATAATAAATAACATTTGAATCGTACGTGAGGTAGAAAAATACGGAGGTGAGCGCAAGCACAAGAGTCCAACTGGGTAAAGTTGTTGTTGATGTGCTATGGGGCCGGGCCGAGCACAGCTTGGTCACCGATAAGTCCACCTGGTGGACGGATACAGTAAGAACAGTAGCTAGTAGCAACCACTGAGCCGTGGATGGCGGTCCCTTTTATAGTATGACTGAGTCGTTGCTGATAGTAAGCGTCCTCAGTGAAAAATGACTAATTCCATATTACAAGCAGTACAATGTTATAGGCAAAATAAGATTGTCTCTTTATTTTAATGTAGTTTTAATTGAATATTATGAACATACTATACACAGTAGCATTTTCTTCATAGACACTTTGAAGAGCTACTTACACCCATTCCAATGATATGTTTAAGGCCCTGTCACATTACGGCGTATGGCGGGAGCGTATTGAAAACCTACGTCGAAACACGGGAAAAAGCTGCGCGTGCCGGCCTATCATGACCTTTGGTGACCTCTCGGGTGTTTTTGAGCGTATGCGGAACCTATGAGGAGCGTACAAGGAGTGTATGAGAGCGTACTGAGACATTTTTTGATGGTTTTGATTGGCATGTGGAGCTTGTGAGGAGTGTATGAGGAGCGTATGATTATTTTAGGAGCGTATGAGGAGCGTATGAGGAGCGTATGCGAAGCGTATGCGAAGCATATGCGTGACCTATGTTATCTCTCTGCGGTCCGCCGCCGGGTGGCTCCTGGGTATATATAGCCTGGAGCAACAGTCTCCCCTCAATCTGCCACCATGCCTGCTAAGAGGAACACCACTGCTGCTGCTGCTGCTTCTCCTACTGCTACTACTACTACTACACATACTACTGCTACTATACCGGCCTCCAGAGCTGCAGTAACTACAGGAGGAGGACTAGGCCGTGGGAGAGGCAGAAAGAGGCAGACTTTGCAATGCTCTCCATAACCAGTCTCCTCACCTGCCTCACCATCTCGCCACTCTCCACACCACTCTCCAGAACACCACTATCCACTGGAGGAGCTGGAGATGGAAGTGGAGAGGTCGATGACGCAACGCTGGCATCCTCGCTCCAGCTCGCCATCTCCTGCTTCTCGGGGCAGCTCATGGGCATCATCCGCTGCCTCCGCCGCCTCCGCCGCCACCATCGCCTCCAACGCCTCCACCAGCACCGGTGGCCTCTCCACGGCAAAGAGACGGAGGGCAAAGAAGAGCGACTGTTCTGTGTCGGTCTTCAAGGAAGATCAGATGCTGGACTTCCTCCAGGAGAACCCCATCATGTGGAATATGAAGCTGACGGATTACCGCCGCTCAGACAGAAAGGCCAAGATGTGGGAGGACCAGGCGACACTTTTGGGGACCACAACAGTCCATCTCCAGAAGTGGTTCAAGTCGCTCAGGGACACCAACACGCAGCTCCACAAGAAAAAAAGCGGGGACGGAGCCGCTGACCTGACTGAGCAGGAGCAGTGGATCCTGCGCAAGTTTGGGTTCCTGCGGTCCGTCGTCCGTCACTGACCGGAGCCCTGCAGGAGTGTAAGTACATAATCTTTGATCGTTCTGACAAGTGCGGTCATTAGTATTCTCGTAAAACCGCTGGTATTCTAATTTTGTTATGTTATGCTTTTGTTGTATTTATGTAAATATTCTAGTTATTTGTTAAATGTTATTATTTCTTTAATGTTGAGTTGTTGTGTTGTTTTTCTTAAATCGAGATATTGATGATAGATGTATCGGGATATAATCATTATAAATCCATATTTGCATTTAACGTTAATTATTTTTGCTTATATTTTTGATTTACTGTTGACTTGTGTCTTTTGTCGAAATATAGATTTGCGTTCATGTTACTTATGTTATTTTATGATTTTGTCTTGCAGTTGGCTGCTCCTGTCGCGGCTCCACAGCTCGATGTCAGCATGGACGAGAATGTGCCGACCGATGTGGAGGTGGTGATGGACGAGGAGCTTCCACCCACTCGCCCCGCTACATCCCGAGAGCGGGGAAAGGGGAGAGCGGAGAAGGAAGCGATCTGCCCCAGTCGACGAGAACCTCCTCGCTGGCATCCACAAGAGGTTCGACGAGTCTGGGGACATCCTCAAGGTGATGCATCCGCCTCCTCCACCGACGGTGACGAAGCGAGTGGCAATTGCCAACTATTTGCGGGACATGATCCTCACGATGCCGGAGGAGCGGTTTGTGTCAATTTGCAGTCCACTCAACCGCATGGTGTCGCACCATCTGGAGCAGGAGGAAGGAACATTCGTGGGCCCAGTGGTTTGTGTGGCTGCACCTGCTCGTGCACCTGCTCCTGTGTCTGCAAGTGAGGCATTCCAGCCTCAACCCCACCAGTGGACTCACCAGCCACAACCGGCATCACCATGGGCTTCACAGACACAGGAGTATGTGCAGCGCTATATGGGGCAGCCGCACATACATCATCAGCCACAGCCTCTGCCGCCTCTGCCAAGTCTTCCGCCTCAGCCTCTACCTCCAACATCTGTGGGTCACGAGGTGGCCGCAGCTCTGCTGGTGGTACGGCCATCACCGCCGCACACTCATGGACAACTCCGGACACTAGGGATGGCGGGTCACACGAGGGTTTCTCCGGAGTCGGGGTGCGCGCGGGTGCTCCGGCCACTGTGGGTGCGGCATCGCTGGCGACTTCCGCTGACACAGACGTCGCAACTCTGACATGCGGCGAGCCCACCCAAGTGAACTTGTCTGAGTCGGCCAGCCCAGACGGACTATTGAACTTGTCGGGGCTGTCAGGGATCTCTGGCATGTTGGGGGACAACTTGGACCTATTCCCCTCATCAGCCACACAGTCGCCAGCTGATGCCACTTCAAATGGCAAGGGAGAGAAGTGAATGTAAATATGTGTAGATATGTAGTCTTAGTTTTTATTTATCTTTGTACATTTGTATGTATATATGTATATATATTGTATGTATATATATTGTTTGTACATTTTTATGTATATATGTAAATATGTCAAGATGTGTAAATAAATAAATATACTGTCAATTTGAATTTTTGTGTCCGCGTTCAGTAAAGGCATGCCATCATTTAATTGTTATACATTAAAGTACAATTAAAATTAAAATTAAAACATAAATAACAACTGAAAATTTAAAATATTTATAATAATCTTTCTCCTTCCCCTTTCTCCCTTCCCTCCCTCCCTCTCTATCTCTCTTCCTCCCTCTCTCTATCTCTCTTCCTCCCTCTCTCTATCTCTCTTCCTCCCTCTCTCTCCCTCCCTCTCTCTCTCTCCCTCCCTCCCTCTATCTCTTCTCCCCCTCCCTCCCTCCCTCCCTCCCTCTAACTCGTCTCCCCCTTTCTGTCCCTGTGTCACTCTATTTTTCCCTGTGTTCTTAGTATGTATGTAAAAGATTAATTCATGTAAAAAGAGAGGAGATTCATTACAATTACATTAACTAGATGACTTTAAATTAGGGAGCGAAAGAACGTAACAGACATGTAAAATTGTGTTTTCATATCTATAAAATGATATCGTTTATTTTACTAGACATATAAACATATTAGCATCTCATATAACAGGAGACATGTCACAACATCACAGACATGTAAATAAGCGATAACAGTACAGTGTCAAGAAAAGCACATAAGTTTGCAAAAACAGTACACAGACACAGCGCATACAGACTGATAAAATGTTTTGTCAGATCATCCTGTCTTGCCATGACAGTGCTCCGGCGGGTGAGACGACCCAGTCTTTAATTAGATTGCGCTGTTCCTTTCCTAGCTTGGACGCGGTGTTGGGGTTAACAGGTAGAACGTCAATGTCAGGAAGGTTGTGGCCCTCTCGCCAAGCTCCAGGCACAAAGTTGTTGTTGGCTGTCTCGGGACGATCCAGCTGCATGTTCTGTAGCGCTGGGTAGCGTGTCCTCATGAGGTTGTGCAGAACAATGCACGCCTTGACGATGATCTTCACGTTGGAGGGGTGGTGCTGCATAGTCGTCAGCAGCACTTGGAAGCGGTTGGCTAGAATGCCAAAGGCATTCTCCACCACTCTCCTAGCTCGGGAAAGCCGGTAGTTGAAGAGTCGCTCGTCATTGTTCAAGCCCCTCTTGCCGTATGGCTTCATCATGGTCGGCCGCAGGGCAAAGGCATCATCACCGATCAGAAAATACCGCACATCCTTCTGGCTGTCGACGAGCGGTTCAGGGTTCAGAAAGCCGATGGTGCCACCTTCAGTGCCCGCCTTCAGCTCGGAGTCATTGTAAATCTTGGCATCGGACGCGGAGCCCAAACCGCCAATATCTGCCCAGATAAATTTGTAATCCGCATCTACAAGCGCCAACAGGACGACGGAGTAAAAGCCCTTGTAGTTGTAGTAGAGCGACCCACTGTTTGGAGGGCACCGGCAGGCGATGTGCTTCCCATCCAGAGCACAGGTATGGGGGAAGTTCCATATCTCTGAAAAGAGGTCCGCGACGGCACGCCGCCCTTCTGGAGTCGTCGGACACGTCATGACCTCGGCCATGTACTCGTCGACGATGGCCTGACAGACTTCACGCACTATCAGCGACTGTGTGTTGTGGGGCACCCTCCACCCAAACTTCATGGAGGAGTATTTTGTGCCAGATGCCAGGTGCCGCAGAGTAAGTGTTATTTTCAGCGCCGGCTCGAGCGGCACCCTGAATGTGGTCCGTTTTTTGGCGATCCTCAGTGCCACTCGCGCCACAATCTCGTCAAACAACTGGGGAGGCAGCCGCATGAAGTTCACAAACGACGCGGTGACCTCACTGTGGAGCTCGACCATCAGCTTGTCGAACAAGCCAAACTGTGGCCGCCTCCCAATCCAGGGTCTGACCCACACTGATCATCGCCACCGCTCCCTCCTCCTTCTGCTCTGGATACAGGACGCCAGAAGAACCATGAGGTATAGACCAAGCTCATGGTGATAAAAGGCAACTCTGTAGAAAAGCTGGAACTGTACTTGCAGTGCCTGGACATCCATCCTGTATGAGCAGCAGAGCAGGAATGACCGAAGAAGGCGTGCGTCGCCTTTATATACCGAGACCATAGGCGGAGCTTATGCATAGCGTATGGCGGCGTATGATGGCATATGCCAACGTATATGACATAACCCGCCTACGCCGCCATACGCTTCCGCAAAGAACCCTAATGTGACAGCCCCTTTAGGTTCCATCCTCAATATTAAAGTAGTAGCAGACTGTGACAGCTCACCCCTATTTGTTTCTATATGTAAACTGTCTTGAGAAAGCAAGACGTCTTGAGAAAACAAGACGTTTTGAAATCCAAGTCATGGTCCCTACCTGGTTATGTCACAAACCTTTTGCGGACTGTGCAGTGCAATTCATTAGGGGGCTGTTGCTGAGACTCAATGCGGCCTTCACAAGCAACTGGTGAGCCAACAGCAGTCCAATCTTAGATGGACGAGGTGGCATCAAAGACCATTCGAGGGGATGAGAGCGAGTTGTTGGACAGGGAGAAGGTGCCCACGGTGAAGATAAGAGCGATGGAGAAAGTGAAAGGGAGAGTGGTGTTGAAGGTGCGGGAGTCGGCATTGGATGACGAAATGGCGAGGCTGACGATTGTAACAAGACTGAAGCCAAGGAAATCAGCAGTTGAGGCAGCCAGGTGGTGCTAATGGCCAGGTTAGCACTGTTCATGTTCCCAAACTTTCTGCTGTGCAAGACGGTGGGGGAAATCGTGTGTCTAATATGTGCAATTTGATGCCTATTAATGTTGCTGAGACTCTTTCAGGTTGTGTCAATTATAGCTTTCCGGAATGTGCCTGCTCGCGAGAGATAACTATTGACAATGTGTCTAATAATTTGCTTCAATTGGATAAGTGCATTGAATGTGTTAATGCCATTGTTGGCGGCAAGGTCACTGGTTCGGCCTCCAATGTTAATTGCATCGGCGGCTTGTGTGAGGCTGATATGGGCTGTACACATTGGACGCGTGCCCTGTTTGGTGTAATATGTATATGTTGGGCGTGTGCCCTGGTTGGTGTGATATGTACACTTTGGACGCGTGCCCTGGTTGGTGTGATATGTACATGTTGGATGCATGCCCTGGTTGGTGTGATATGTACACATTGGACGCATGCCCTGTTTGGTGTGATATGTACACATTGGACATGTGCCCTGGTTGGTGTGATATGTACACGTTGGACACGTGCCCTGTTTGGTGTGATATGTACACTTTGGACGTGTGCCCTGTTTGGTGTGATATGTACATGTTGGACGCATGCCCTGGTTGGTGTGATATGTGCATGTTGGACGCGTGCCCTGGTTGGTGTGATATGTACACATTGGACGTGTGCCCTGGTTGGTGTGATATGTACACTTTGGATGCGTGCCCTGTTTGGTGTGATATGTACGTACATGTTGGACGAGTGCCCTGTTTGGTGTGATATTAATTTTCTTGGCTGATGGTTGTTAACCAAAGCCTTTTGATAATAAAACCAGTGAATGAGATTTATCAAAACGCTAGATTTATACCTTTTCATTGAGTCGATATTTTGATCGTGAAGGCCCCTGTGAGTGCTCTTGTTGAGGTCTGTGTTGAGATTCCCCACCGAC
>CM059187.1:118825700-119022701 GCA_030323885.1 Branchipolynoe longqiensis | reverse complement strand
TTAATTCGTTTCTCTTCGATTAGACATCGTATATCTTTATATAACTAAAATTCTCGGTGCATGATAGGTTTGTTTTGGAGGGCTGTTGCATTTGATATAAATTTGTTTAAAGCTGTGTTGATATTTCATAAACAGATGGTTTTAGTTTACTATAATTTAACAATTAATATATTAGGTTGTTCGGTTTAAGGTAGTATATTTAAAATTGGAACAGCCTTTATTTTAAGTTGCCAGATTGGAAGTATTTGAATTGGAAAGCTGGAATGTAAATTTGGTGTATAATGAGATGATTTTGAGTTTGTTATACTTTTAAAATGAATATATAATTAATTTGTTCGGTTTAATCTACTTTATTTAAATGTGGAGTATCTTGTATTGCAAGTCTATTGGAGCTATCGGAAAGCTTTAATATAAATTTGGTGCGTAATCAGATGTTTATGAGTTTGCCATAATTTTCAAATAAATATATTAGGTTGTTCGGTTTAATCTACTTTATTTAAAGCTGCATAGTCCGATGAAAATATCAAATTTTCAAAACCAAAACAATTATCTAAATTTGATTTGACATATTTAACTTAGATACTGGTGCACTTATTAAACATCCGTCATTACACAGAAAGGAATACCGAGGCAATTGAATAGAAGCTGTTACTGCAGAAGCCTATGGGGTCAGAGTTTTGACAAGCTTGCCAAAATTAATTTTGCATGGTTCCACTTCAAATATCTCAAAAGTTAGCCACTTAAAATAAAAGTTATTTCAAGCTAAAGTAAGGTACATAATAATGATCAACCTAATTTATTTATCTCAGAAAATTTCAGAAACTCAAAACCATCGGACCATGCAACTTTAAATTTAGAGCAACCTTAATTATAATTGGCTAAATTGTAGGTATTTGAATTGGAAAGCTGTAATATGAATGTGGTACATAATCAGATGGTTTTGAGTTTGTCATAGTTTTAAAATTAATATATTATTAGGTTCTTAGGTTTGATCTACTTCATCAAAATTTGGGCAACATTTTATTATAAATGCTTGAATTTGAGGTATTTGAATTGGAAAGTTGTATTATCAATTTGGTGTTTACACCGAAATGTGAGCCATCATATGCCTTGACGACTTGACCTAGTGAGAGGTTTATACTAATTTTACTTAAAGCTGCATAGTCCGATGAAAATATCAAATTTTCAAAACAAAAACAATTATCTAAATTTGATTCTACATATCTAACTTAGATCCTGTTGCACTTATTAAACATTTGTCACCACATAGAATGGAATACTGAGGCAATTGAATAGAACCTGTTACTGTAGAAGCCTATGGGGTTAGAGTTTTTGACAAGCTTGCCAAAGTTAATTTTGCATGGTTCCACTTCAAATATCTCAAAAGTTAGCCACTTAAAATAAAAGTTACTTCAAGCTAAAGTAAGGTACATAATAACGATCAACCTGATGTATTTATCTCAGAAAATGTCAGAAACTCAAAACCATTGGTCTATGCAACTTTAACAGTCCTTTAACGCAGCATCAAGTGCAGCAGAAGATAATGTGGATATATAGGATCAAATGGAAGCTAGTGCTTTGGCTTAGACATTAAACAAAAGTTGATTAAATTTGCATTAGTTCCCTAAAAGAATAACTATTTCAAGAGCAAAACACAAATCTAAATTTAAACTTACATATCCAACTTAGATATTGGTGCATTTCCTAAGTTGTTATTGCTACATAGAAGGTCAATTTAATACAACTTGTTATTGCTGGATGCTATGGTCTCACAGTGTTGATATACAGGCCAACAATGTTTGCATTTCAAATATTTCCTAAGTTAGTCATTTTAAATCAGAGTTACTTCAATCTAAAATAAGATATATTATTATGATATTTATCTAAGAAAATCACAAAAACTCTAAACCATCGGACTATTCAATTCAACATCACTAAAGATGGCGGCTGCGCTATGCTGATGGCGGCAGACGTATGATACACGGAACATGCACATATAAGGGTTGCTTAATGCATTAATGCGTTAACATTATTTCTTTGAAGAAAAATATATGGAGCTAGCATGTTGGCTTTCCATGTTGATTAGTCTATCTTTGGTGCCTTTATCTCTCTCACTCGCCCACTCTCTCACTCTTTCGCTCACTCTCTCGATCTCCTTTTCTCCCTCTCCTCCTCTCCCTCCGTCCCCTTTTCTCCCTCTCTCCCTTTCCTATCTCACCCGCTTACTGTCTTGCTCTCTCTCTCTTGCTCTTCATCATTCTCTCGCTCTCCCTCGCTCTCATTCTCCCTCGCCCTTTCTTGCTCTCATTCTTTCAGTCTCTCACACTCTTGTTTTCTCTTTTGCTCACTATCACTCTCTTGCACCCTCACGGTCTCTTCTTTTCTCTCATTCTCTCTCACTCTCTCTCTCAACTTTACTCACCTTCTCTCTTGCTCTCTCTCACATTCTCTCACCTTCTCCCTCACTCTCTCTCTGACTTTCGCTCTCGCTCCCTCTTTAATTCCTTCACTCTCTCTCTGACTTTCACTCTCGCTCCCTCTTGAATTACCTCGCTATCTCTCTGTGACTTTCGTTCTCGCTCCCTATTGAATTCCCTCGCTCTCCCTCGCTCTCTCTCGCCATCCCCTCTCCCCCTCTTTCACTATTTCTCACTCTCTCTGACTGACTCGCTCTCTATCGCCACTGTCTCGTCCTTTCACGGCTTCTATCAAGCGCTTTCTGCGGTCCTGCTGCAAGCGGTGGGTGAGTGGGTGAGTGGGTGAGTGGGGGGGGGGCGACGAGTGGGTGATACACATTAGTGCTACTGGGATGTAATGGGGTTGAGCTTATTATGTGCTCGGTGACTGGGTGATGTGGGTGCTGTGGGTGTTGTGGGTGCTGTAGGTGATGTGGGTGCTGTGGGTGCTGTGGGTGATGTGGATGCATAGCAACTAGATGAAATTGGTGCATTAAACCGCCTGCTCCAATGTAGAGTGTCGCAAACCGTGCGTACAAGAACTCACAAGGCGTTCGGTGCCTTTGGGTAGAGAGGAATGGAAACTCAATACCTAAACTTTAAAAAGATTAATAAAAGAATAAAAATTAACGAAGACCTGCTGGCTTGAGCCCCAGCTGATGTCGATTTGGGGGCGCAGCGAGCAAGTGGCTTCTAAAGGAGGAAGCCATTGGCTTCTCAGAAGGGAATTAGATCCATCCAGGTCAGTTAACCCATATCCTCAATTACACCCGCCTAACTGAGACCATGTCTTGTATCGGCCTTAGGCGGCCTCTCCCTCTCCCCCTCCCTCTCTCCCTCCCTCTCTCCCTCTCCCTCCCCCTCTCCCTCTCGCTCTCCCTCTCTCTGCCTCTGTCCATCTCCCTCTCCCTATCTCTCCCTCTCCTTCTAGCTCTTGCTCTCCATCTCCCTCTCTCCCTCTCCCCCTTCTCCCTCTCCCTCTCCATCTCCCTCTCTCCCTCTCCCTCTCCCCCCTCCCTCTCCCTCTCTCTCCCTCCCCCTCTCACTCTCTCCCTCTGCCTCTCTCGCTCTCCCCCTCTCTCCCTCTCTCGATGTCTCTCTGTACACGCTTTTCACGCCAAATTTAATCTGAGCCTATAAGCTGCGCAATCAGCTACAGCCTTAATTCCAAGGTGTGCGCCAAATAAATTAGAATTTGGTTATATTATATCATCACGCCTGGATCATTTAATTGTTCAATTAGCAGGTGCCTGAGCGCTTTCTTCATCCTCATCCCAATCATCGTCATCCTCATTCTTAGCCTCAGCCTCATCCTCGTATTCATCCTCATCCCCATCACAACCCATCTGGTTAATAGACAACATTGCTTCTAGGCTCGGCTATAATCAGGACAGCTGCTAAACACATAAGATCAATAGCTCAACCCAGAATGGAGGGGGGAGGGAAGGTAGGTGAGTGTGGGGGTGTGGGGGGGCGGGGGGGGGGCTCTCACAGCCCCGGGGAAATGCTCCAGGATAAAATGCTTATTAAACTGAAATGTGGGTTGGTGAAGACGGTGAACCAAAAGATCGACGACACACACAAAGCACATATGTGAACAGTTCTTTAAATAGCGGTGGTGATATTTTATGTGAGATAATTTCTCACGAATGAAAGAAATTTAGCGGAATGATAATTAATTTGTTTTGAATACTAGTATGACAAATCTGAAAAAAATAAATACTACTATGGCAAAAGGCATGTCTAACACCAATTTATCTCACCTTGAAATTGACCTAAATCAATTTCAATTAATATAAAAAAAATAATTGAAATAATTGTTTTCAATACAATCGCCCGAACTAGCGCTAGCATAGATTTTCTTTGGTAAATAATCATTTTATTCAGCGAATAAAAGTATTTTTTCAGCGCCGAGGCATGCTTCTTCCAGCCATATTATGTTACATTTATTCAAATGTATAATACAGTCTAAAAGAAGCAGAAGTTTGCTACAAAGAAAAGAACTAATACTGCTGTTAGCCAACAGAACTGTGAGACAACATTAATTGATTGGTGTCGGCAACATAGGCCATATTCATGGCGAGGTGAGACAACATGGTGTCACGAATTTATCGGCAATGTCGACAGTTATTCGTCTTGCACAACGTAACATTCATAATCACCTAAATATATGACAACACATTACAAATAATATAGAATAATCAGTGTAGTTCCTCCACTCGGTTTCTAAAAATAATAAGCTCCAAAAACCACAAGACAAAGAAAACTCCTACTTTTGAGTTGCTCCCTGGCGGTTATTGAGTTGCTCACTCGTCCAAGCTGCTCACCCAAGCTTGCCAGCATTTCTGGCAGGTTTTTGTGAGATTAATCAAAGAGTGTCCACTAAGCAACCATCCGGAAGCCTGGACTGCAATCTAATCCCATTCTTATCTCCCGGACTATTGATGGCCAGGGCATGCGCAATAGAATACTGTTTAAAATATTTTCGGGAGCAGAAAATGCAAAATGACACCCTCTTCACGCACCCGCGATTAGTTACCCATGACTGTTGGGTGACGCAGTTGCATGGTTTTATTGTGAGTTGCTAAGTTGGTGTAGCACTGTCAGTATGTAGAACCAGTTGCAGTTTCCCCCTATGAGGCATGGTTTTATTGTGAGTTGCTCAGTTGGTGTAGCACTGTCAGTATGTAGAACCAGTTGCAGTGTTCCCCTATGAGGCATGGTTTTATTGTGAGTTGCTAAGTTGGTGTAGCACTGCCACTATGTAGAACCAGTTGCAGTGTTCCCCTATGAGGCATGGTTTGATTGTGAGTTGCTAAGTTGGTGTAGCACTGTCAGTATGTAGAACCAGTTGCAGTGTTCCCCTACGAGGCATGGTTTTATTGTGAGTTGCTAAGTTGGTGTAGCACTGTCACTATGTAGAACCAGTTGCAGTGTTCCCCTATGAGGCATGGTTTTATTGTGAGTTGCTAAGTTGGTGTAGCACTGTCAGTATGTAGAACCAGTTGCAGTTTTCCCCTATGAGGCATGGTTTTATTGTGAGTTGCTAAGTTGGTGTAGCACTGTCAGTATGTAGAACCAGTTGCAGTTTTCTCCTATGAGGCATGGTTTTATTGTGAGTTGCTAAGTTGGTGTAGAACTGTCAGTATGTAGAACCAGTTGCAGTGTTCCCCTATGAGGCATGGTTTTATTGTGAGTTGCTAAGTTGATGTAGCACTGTCAATATGTAGAACCAGTTGCAGTTTTCCCCTATGATGCATAGTTTTATTGTGAGTTGCTAAGCTGGTGTAGTGCTGTCAGTAGGTAGAACCAGTTGAAGTTTTCCCTATGAGGCAGCTGAATTTATATACAACGGTAATAGTCCGTGATGAGCCCCACCACCACATGGTAGTGGTAGTGACTACACTGAACCCTGTTTGCTAAGAGATAGGAGTAAGAGGTGACAGCATGGTTCAGGAACAGTCCCTAATGGCCCTGTCACACTACGACGCTTCCGCCGGCGCGCCGGCAACGTGCAAAATATTTGCAACCCGTCGAGAAACGTCGAACTTTTCGGCGCTTTGGGAGAAAGTTTGACGCGGCGCAGCGTGTTAGTGGCGGGTTGGAGGCGTGTTATTGGCGCGTTATTGGCGCGTTAGTAGCATGTTATTAGGATGTATGTAGCGTGTCAGTAGCGTGTTATTGGCGTGTTGTAGGCGCGCTGTTGGCGCGCTGTCGGCGCGTTTACGGCGTGGAGGCAGCGCGTTGGTATCGTGTTAGTATTGCGTGAACCCGTACATACCCGCCAGCAACACGTTAGGATGCGCCCGCAGCGCGTCCACAGCGTGCGGCCAACGCATCCAGGCGCGCCGGCAACACGTCCAACGCGCCGAGAAACGCTGGAGCAACGCCAATGGCATGCCCACAACACGTCGATGGGATGTTCCCGACGCGCCGACGGAACGCTCCCATTTTGGGGGAAAAAAAGCCAACGTTAACCAACGTTGATCAACGTCCTGCCAGCGTTCCGCCGGCGCGCCGCCAACGCGTGTCGACGTGTTGCTAACGCGTCCGTAACGCGCCCTCCAACCCGTTGGCGCGCGTCGCCGCGCGTCCAAAGTTTTGTGCATGCACAAAACCTCGACGCGCCCCGACGCGCGCCGACGCGCGCCGACGCGTCCATTCACACGTTGCTATGTACCGACGCGCCGGTAACGCGCCGGCAACGTGCCGGCAACGCGCCAGTAACGTGCCGGACGTGTACCGACGTGTTGAACAAAAACCCAACCCGTCGGCACGCGTCGAAGCGCGTTGGTGAGAAACGTCGTAGTGTGACAGGGCCTTAAGGTGGACTATTCCACTTTATGCTAGCGGCCACCCCAGGTCACATTCCTATTCTGGCCTTAGGAGAATCAACCAGGGAGCGCCCTCGTGTTCAACGCTATCTCACTGTTTCTCCTTGTATTCCTAGAGTGGAGTAGGACACGGTCCATCATATATATATATAGTTCCAAGGTGGTCTAGTGGTTAGGATTCGGCGCTCTCACCGCCGCGGCTGGGGTTCGATTCCCAGTCTGGGAACCACAGTGTAGTAGTTTGTACATGAGCCGCACTACCACACGGTGGCGGCAGACACTACGCCGCACACCTACGCAGTTACATTGAACTGCACTAGGTGGCCATCACATTGGTCACGGCACCAATGTGATGGCCCCGGTCTTCCCCCACACTGCCACACACTCATGGAAGAACGCCAAGATTCAATATCAGTACGCTTCAACCTGGTTTATTACAAAACCTCTCTGCTCTCCGCAGCATCAACAGTCGACTGACCCGCCCCCTAACTCTCCAGGTCCCACATCGCCTCTATAGGTGGGTGGGAGGTGAGCTAGCCACATGCAGTAGAGGGCAGCCCAGTCAGGGTCTGCCCGGTGGCTAGCCTGCTGCCACCTAGCGCAGTTCAGTTTAACTGCATAGGTATGCAACGTAGTGTCTGCCGCCACCGCATGCAGGTGGGCTCATGTACAGACTACTGCACTCATATATATATATACATATATATACATATATTTACATATATATATAACCCTTAGTTATGAGTACACTCGCCACTCGGACTGACTAACAAGGAATACAATATTCTTGATGTGCCTTCCTTTATATTTGTATAATTTATAATACATCACATATATATTTGTAAATCCACACATATATACATACAATTGCATAGAAAATATAATACATTATTTCAATTTGTATTACCGACCATATATGCCATATAATTTACCATGTGAATATAAATAACGACGGTACTCACCTCACACATTGTATTATGTTTACTTAACCATTATTGAAGATATACGCATGTATCTCATTCAATCCTCTGCGTTCTGATATGACCTTAGATGTTGCCAGGACGTAAAACTCCAACAACCAACCAACCAACCATTCAATCCTCTATTTCACTTCGCTTATTCCGTTCCGACATATATGTGCGAGTGTGACAGTGTGTGTGCTACATCCCACACTGCCACGTCGTGGCAAGATGCGATTGGCGGGCACCGTTGGTTCCCACAGAAACCGGAAGCGGATATAAGCCACACTGTCGTCTGCATTCTTCCCCTCGCCACAACGCCAATGAATTAGATATCATAGCGCGGGCGTCTCGCCTCTAAACTCACAGTGGCGTGCGGAAAGCCATCAAAGCCGCGCGGAATGTAATCATTCTGTACCCGGCGCACACCGAGGCGACCTTTCATGATTCGCCCGGGGCGTGTCGGCCCCGGTGCCGGCTGCGTGCACCGGGCGGGGCGGGAGGGGGATGGGGGATGGGGGAGGGGGGTGGGGGAAGTTAAGGTGTTTGTTGAAGTTGGGATTTCGGCGCCGGGAGTCGAGTAATAAAGGCATGGAGTCTGCAACTCCTCCCCCCTCCCTACCCCCGCTACCCCTACCTACCCCTCGCCACCCCGTCCCCGCCCCCGCTCCAGGGCGCCAAACTAACTCCCTCACTCGACTCTCCCCCCTCGCCCCCGCAGGCCCGTCCCCACCCCCGCCGCCAATCTCACTCCCTTATTTCCACTCTCCATCCCCCTCCCTAATCCCCGCACCCCCCGACACACTCACACACCCCACCGCCAAACTCACCCCCTCACTTCCACTCTCCTCCCCTCCTCCCTAGCCCACCCAACCAGCTCCCTCCCTCCGCCAGAGTACAGATCTGGCACGGTGTGGTCTGCCTGGCACCAGACAGACTGTTCCCGTAGGCAGTCATTCTGGGGTAAATTGACAGGCAGAGCAGATTAGTGTTCGATGGTGCTGATTGATTACACACGGGACTACATAATTACACACACTAGAGGGCGCCAGTTGAGTTTCCGCAGTAAACACCCCACCTTCCCAAACTTTGGCAACGCTCCAGTCGTGTCCAATTCACACTCATCCCAAACTCCCCAACCTATGTCTGAATATTCAACTGGGTAGGCGATACCAGCGAAGGAATGGCGGGATTTTGGTTGTCGTCTGCGTTTTGATAGAATGTCGTCTGCTATGAATCGAATTTGCTCAGATCTCGTAGTTATTCACTAAGAGTAGCTTTATTTAGTTAGGGAGAAAGATGAAAGTGCTGGATATGGATATAAATATATCTATATATATATGTTTATATATATTCATGAGTCAGGATCACAAAAAGAGGCCAATTGGGGAAAGTTGTCCGCGTCGAGCATTGGATGTTGGCGTTGAACAGTATAATTATACTTTAGCATTGACACAGGTATTGGAAAGTCCTTAAATTTATCCTGAATGTAAAGGTAGAGAAAATACAACAACCTTATTTGTTTCTAGGATAATTTAATATAAAACAAAGAAATGCACTACACTATAAGAATTGCGACGCCGACATCTGTTAAAGTTGTCGGCGTCGAGCATTGGCTTTTGGCGTCGAACAGCATAATTATAGTTTAACATTGACAGAGGTGTTGCAATATCCTTTAATTTATCCTGAATGTAACAGTAGAGAAGATGCAACAACCTTATTTGTATCTAGGATAATTTAATATAAAACAAAGAAATGCACTACACTTTAAGAATTGAGATGCTGACATCTTAAATAAACCACCAATTGGCCCATTTTCGTGAGGCTGACTCTTATATATATATATCATATAATGTATGCATTGGCATTCTCTAATAGCCGATGGTAAAAATCAAAGTGCTCTAGAGGCATCGTTAAATAAAAACAAACTTTCCTTTGGCATTCCTTGTATATATTGCCGAATTGGTGAGCAAGAGAATATCTATGCAAACAGGTGTAAGTTGAATATATATGACTAAGGTCATGTCAGAATGGGGCAACATAAATCCTCCTATACGTTTTCAACACAAATCTCTTTGCCATTTTAGTCCTACTCATTCCCAGTAGAAAGGGTTGTTGTTGGATCAAGTTTTACGTCCTGGCAACATTTAGGGTCAGATCACGATGGGTACCAACTTGTGACAGTGTGCACTCATGGCAAATTGTTAGTGCTGATCAACTGGGAGATCAAGCCGCCAGGACCATGACCCAATTTCCCACTTAGTCAAATTATACTGATACTGAGCTAACCAGTCATTGCCCTATCCTAGTAATGCCAAGCGCCAGGATAGGCAACAACAAGTACCATTCCCTCGTCCTTCAAATGTCCATTCTTTTTTACCGAAACAGAAAAACAACCACTAAAGAATAGTCCGCAGTCATTCCCTCAGTTGTTTCGTGCATCGAATCACCCCCCCCCCCTTCCTCTTTTTATTTCTTTTTCATGTCTAATTCTTTCTCATCCACTCATCCGCCCTCACTCTAACTCTTCCTGTCTCGCAATCTGTTGTTCCATTTCTCTCTCGTTCTCCCTTCCTGCCCCAATATCTCAATCCCCCCGATCCTCCATTCTCAATCATGATATTCTCTCCCCTCCCCCATCTCCCCCTCTCCCCCTCTTCCCTCTCTCCCCGCTCTCACACTCTCTCCCTTTCTCTCCCTCGTTCTCCTTCATTCTCTTTCTGCCTTCCTCTCTCTCCCACACTGGCTCTCTCCTCTCCCTCTCTCCTCTCCTTACTCCTCTCCCTTTCTCCCTTTTCACCCTTTCTCTCGTCCCCTCTCTCTCTCTTTCTCTTTCTCATTCTTTCTCTTTCTCTCCACTCTTCCTCTTCCCATCGCTCTCCCCCACTACCCCTCTCTCCCTCACTAGCTTTCTGCCCCACCCTCTCCTTTTGTCTCTCTCCCTCTCTTCTTCTTCCCCTCTCTCCCTCTCTACTTCCCCCTCTCTCCACATCCCCTTCACCCTCCCTTTCCCAATCCCTCTCTCCCTCCGTGCATACCCCCTTCTCCACATCCCTTTCTCCCGGGTTGTCTCCTTCCTTCTCCCCTGTTCTACCAGGGCTCTCCCCGTCCTGCCATGACCCAGGACGTAAAACCCCAACAACCACCCAACTCATTCTGTCACACTCTCTCATCTTCTTCCCCTCTCTCTCACAATCCTCTTTCTTCCTCTTTCCCTCCCCTTACTTCCCTCTCTTTACTCTGCTCTCATTCTCTCACATTCTCTCCTCGTATTGCCTTTCCTCTCACTTTCCGCTTTCCCCCTCTCTCCCTCTTTACTCTTTCACTACAACTATTTATCTACCTCGTGACTCCTATCTGCTATCACAGTACGCCTTGATATACAAAACCCACTTCACACCGATGATCCCAACCCACTCACAACTAACTTAGTAACTACCCCTATACCATATGTATCCACATAATATCTATGAGTAACCACCATTGGTTCTTCAATACACTGATGTTGGCGCACAGTGTTTCTACACAGGTAAGCTATCTACAGTAATATGATCCTGGTTACTCCCATTACGCATTCAGCACCAGATTGGCTTCATTCAAATAAACCTTCTCAGATGTATTGTCCTCTAAGCCACCTCCACCTTCCATTCCCGATATGCTAGAGAATGCTAGAGAATGCTAGAGAATGCCAGAGAATGCTAGAGAAAGCCTGTGTAGCCTTCCGTTGAGGTAGTAGTGACTCGGTTTTCAAGAGGATGATCATGGATGAAAAGACTTTAAAGGGGCTGTAACATGACCGACACAACTTTCCTTATTCACAAATATTATGATAAAATATGATTAAATTGAAAAACTTATTCTTTCAGTTATTTAAGGCCAAATCATGGTCTGATGTTTCTTTGGTCAAACTATCGCTATTACCGTTATTCGTCCATTAACGCCAACCCCCAATAGCCGATGTCTACTTTTTGTGCTGGTGGGGGTGGGGGGAGAGGGCGGTCGCTAAACAAACAAATCACCCCTTAACGATTACACTCAGTGGCAGAGGCTAGGGCGTTGATTGGTTGTTGGAATTATACGTTCTGTCAACATCTAAGGTCATAACAAGATAGGGTACCGGCTTGTAACAGTGCGCACTCATGGTGACTTTATAGTGCTGTCGCACTGGGAAATCACTCCGCCAGAACCAGGACCCAATATCACACTCAGTCACATTATCCTGACATTGATCTAACCCGTCCTTGCCATGCCAGCTAGGAAGCGACAACTATCAATTTTGTAAGTCATCGGTTTGACTCGACCTGGAATTGAACTCACGATCTCCTGCAAGGAAGGCCTGCGCTCGACCGAATTGGTTACCGCGTCCGCTTATTACGTACTAGAAAGGTAGTGCAGACTCTACTATCACTTAAAGTAAATTTGAAGATTTTTGAGTATGCCTTTTAATATATATATATATATATATACATTGTTGTTTTATGTCCTAGCAACATCTAGGGTCATAGCAGGACGGGTAGACAGGTAGGCGCGGATAGGTTGATTACATGAGGGAGCCTAAGTAATGTGATGGTTAACATACTAGCCCTGGAATGGCAAGAAGTGTGTGTGTGTTCTAATCCTGCTCGAGGCGCAATATTTCCCATTTCCATCAACCTCATCACAATATCCAACCGGCATTGCCTATTATACCCCTATCACACTACGACGGAATGAGCCAACATAAGCCTGATGTGCTCATGTTTCGTCATTACGTTGACATACGTTGGGTTACATTATGATGACGTCAGAATGACATTAGACTGACTTCAAGCTACGTCACGTTATGTCATATTACGTTGGCATGCATCAAGGTTTTCAACCTGTTCAAAACTTTCGACATAACTCGAACGTAAGGGTTTACGTTCGCTGTACATTCTGTACACATTCGGTGAACGTCAATGACGTTAAACGGACATTAGTAAAATGCTGCTCACTACGTTCCACTATGTTGACCCACATTAAAGCCGGTGGATACGTCCATGCGGCGTAATGGGAACATCAGGAGAATGTCAGGAGACCATCAGGAGAACGTTAGCCGAACATACGTCCAACATCCGTTCAGCATTTCACCACCGTGTCATGATGTATGTAAGATCACGTAACATAACGCAATGTAGTTCTGGCGATGGAATAACGTATATAATGTTCCATGAGCGTCATTACGTTGATGCTATCACTACGCTTTGCTGACGTTACGCTCTCGTCAACTACGCTGCATCCACGTTCAACTTGTGCCAAAATTTTCATACTATGCCAAGAAGTTCGACGTTTTTCACATTCTCCCTACGCTGACATCATTACCTCATAGTGTGACAGGGCCTTTATGGCCCTGTCACACTACGACGTAATGACGTCAGCGTAGGGAGAACGTGAAGAACGTTGAACTTCTTGGCGTAGTATGCAAATTTGGGCAGAAGTTGAACGTGGATGCAACGTAGTGGACGAGAACGTAACGTCGGTAAAGCGTAGTGATACCGTCATTCAACGAGAGAGGACAACGTCACTACGTTCACGGAATGTTATGAACGTTATTCCATCGCCAGAAGAACGTTACGTGACGTTAGCCACGTCATGAGAGTTGAACGTACGTTGAATGCACGTTCTCCTGGCGTTCTCCCGACGTTCTCCTGACGTTCCCATTACACCACGTGGGCATTGCACTCGGTTTAATGGGTCGACGTAGTGGAACGTAGTTGAACGTAGTGAGCAGCTTGGAAAAACGTCCGTTTAACGTCATTGACGTTCACTGAACGTGAACAGAACGTACGCGAACGTAAACCCTTACGTTCGAGCTACGTCAATTTTTGAACATGTCCAAAACCTCGAGTAACTCGACGTAACACGAGTAATGTGACGTACTCGACTTTTGTCATTCTGAGTATCATGACGTAACCCAACGTAATGACGAAAACTGACCACGTTAGGCTCACGTTGGCTCGTTACGTCGTAGTGTGACAGGGGTATTAGGAAGCTCTTGTCATAGCGTGTTGCTGCAATAGTAATTAATACAAAGAAGCAGAGGTTTCAATTACAGAGCACATGACAATTGCATGACGATGAAACCTCTGCGCATCCTGTCCATGATATCATCATTATGTGATGTGCCAATGTTACCACAGATGACAGGTAAAAAGGAAACCCAACCTCCTCACCCACTGCTGTCCCTTGCTAGATATCTGTTCTTCATTTTCTCACAAAGTAAATGCATCAGGATGTTCTGATCGCTAACTCCCCTATTTCTGGCCACACAACGTCATAAATGTCATTTCATCAAGTACACATTAAACTAAAGGGTTCACTATTAAAAACCGCTCCATCCAGGGAAGAACCACGCGGGAAATAAACACAAAGAAACCCTGTTAAGATAATTAACTCATACATTAAAATCAAACCAGGCCATAATTCATGTCATCATCGTAATACAGATCTACTAAGACCTATTCATCCTGCTTGAGTTTGGCAACAAATAGATTATCGCGCCAATATGATCCCGTCCCCAGTAACTCTGTGGCGGAGTGTTTAGAGTATCTGACTTTTTTCTAGTTCAGACTCCTAATCTGAAGGTTAGTTAAAAGACTTACAATTCCAGGGGGACGAGTGTAGTGGTCTGCACTGACCTCTGAGGCAATGAGCCACATAGACAGGTTGGCGTGGGTAGCATGTTGACATCATGGAGCCAAGGTGGTGTAATGATTAGCACACTGACCCGGAGTGCAAAGAGATGTGGGTTCGAGTCCCACTCTAGGCGCAATAATTCCCATTTTCATCACCCCCATGAGATATATATATATATATATATATATAAATATATGAATGGCCCCCTTAAAATTAATGTTATTGTTATCCAGACATGGCAAGGGTGCAAAAGTTCCAATTGGCTCAATACATTACCAGCAGTATCCATGCCGACCAACACAGTGACACCGCTATCACTGCATCGGTACTGAGAAATGCGATATATAGGAGACAATGAATAGATTTCCAGCACCAACAGGCCTTCTGATTGACGTCAGTACACTAACTAGTAAGTAGTATTGTGAATAGTAGATCGTTATGTGGAAAAGGCATTGTTTTTTTGTTATTGAAGATTTATACTGCATATCATGGATAAGTCTGAATAGGCTTGTTTTCACCATTAGACAGTTTGTCGATAGAAAGCCCGAGTCTACACTTTTACCGACCCAAGGGATTTTTAACCTCCCACACCACATAGACATGATATGAGAGCAACTGGCCTTTGATGACGCTGTAAGTTCTACACAGTGGTGGAAATCCAAAGTGGCAGAGGTGGGTGCACAGGGAATCGAACCACTGACCTTCAGATTAGGAGTCCGACCTAGAAAAAAGTCAGACACTCTAACCATTCCGCCACAGAGAACACCACTGTAAAGGATTTCCAAAGGAACACCATTGTAAAGGATTTCCAGCACTAACTGGCCTTCTGATTGACGTCAGTACACTAACTAGTATTGTGAATAGTAGATCGTTATGAGGAAAAGACATTGTAAAGGATTTCCAGCACTAACCGGCCTTCTGATTGACGCTAGTACAATAACTAGTATTTGTGAATAGTAGATCATTATGCAGCATGATCTGTGGAAAAGGCATTGTAAAGGATTTCCAGCACCAACATGCCTTCTGATGATGACAGTTGTTAATAGCAAGCAGTTGCCACTATGCATGGTCTGTGAAAAAGGTCTATTGTCACTATCACCTTAAAGGTGGACCATGATTGCTTTGTTGGAGCTTTACGTCCTGGCAACATCTAAGGTCATATCAGGATGGGTACCAGCTTGTGACAGTACACTCTCATGGCTACTTAGATCAGGACTCCAGCATCATGACCCAATATCCCACTCAGTCACATTATCCTGAGACTGAGCTAGGAAGTGACAAGTATCAACTCTATAAGTCATTGGTTTGACTATACCGGGAATCGAACTCCCGATCTACCGCTGGGGAGGCCTGCGCTCTGCCGATTCGACCACCGCGTCCGGTCGGTGGACCTTGAATCGGGGGTCAGCGAGGCATGACGGGTCCCGACAAGCGCGTGTTTTCAGTTGACGGTAAACTACTGGAGTGATATGTTAATTAGTCCCGCCACATGGGTGCACACAGTGGGGTTACCCTGTTGTACCCATATCCCCCTAGAGGGCGCCCTTCCGCACGTAATCACCACGCCCATATTTTATCTACTGACGCCGTCTGCGGTCCACGTCATCAACCGTTCACTTATGCTAGGTACACACCTACCGTTTTTCCGCACCCACCTACCGTATTCGATCTAAAATTGGCCAAAAGTCTTGAGGTGTGCACTCCCCTAGCACACCTACCGATTGCGATTCGCGACTTAAAACTCAATTTTAGGGCTAAAAGTGCTTCTTTACGATTGCGATTCGCGATTTGAAAAATGAATCCACCCGTTTTCAGTTTTAAGCGGGTCGGGTCGCGAGTTTTAGTGCGCGAGTCGTAAACGGTAGGTGTGTACCTAGCATTAGCATTTCCAGGGGGAAACCTCTCCACCCCCTAACCCCCATCACTCACACCCATCCCCACCCCGACCTTCCACCCCCTCCCTATGAAAAAGACTCATAAAATGTATACTTGTCGCTTCCTAGCCTTGCGCTTGGCATTAATAGGATAGGGAAAGGACTGGTGAGCTCAGTGTCAGGATAATGTGACTGAGTTGGATATCAGGGTATGGTGCCGGCGTCCTGATTTACGAGTGAGGCATCACTATTAAGTCACCATGAGTGCGCACCTGTCACAAGTCGGTACACGTGACCTTAGATATTGGCAGGATGTAAAACTCCAACAACCAACGAACCCTCCCTAAAAGAAACACAAAATAAATAAATAAATACATTTTAAACACGCACACGAAAGGACTCACACAACTCTCACAAAACCACCTACAAAAACAAGGCGACCGTTGCGCCCCCTATGTGGGACTCTGGAACCCGCGCCCTTATAGGAATGATTCTCTATGGCACAGCTGTGCGTTGACACTGTTCATATCCGAGTGTGAGAGGGCGTGGGTTCGATACCCAGCTAAGTAAAACCCTTTCGCTCTGGGAGCTGCCCCGGAAGGGAAACTGGTTAGAATGTCTGTTTTCCATGTGTCCAAAGCTGAGGGGATTGGTTCCCCCTGATTCAGGTCAGTCCCCAAAAGACCTACAAAAGGTGTCAGTACACAAAGGGTTCTTGGTTGGGTCTAAACACAATACAGTTTGTATTTCTAGAATATGAATATAATGTTAAGATATAGTAAATGCTCAAGTGACGAATACTTGCTGAAATCTGGTGACCAGCTGTTTATAAAGTAGTGAAAGATATGGTTAAGAGGAATAACCAGCCCCACTTCCGGTTGTGTAAAGACACCAGGTCCCAGCTTCAGTTCCTTCCCAGAGAGCAGTAGGAAGTGACTAAGAAGACACTAATTAATTACTCACTCAAAGGGTATTAATTGTTTAATAAAATATCCGTACCCACTCATCTAACACAAAGCAAAGCCCCCATTTAAAAAAGGACAAACAAACATGATAGTGTTGTCCCACAGGAATACATTAACGGTGGCACTATGATACAGCATCCCACTTAGTCTTATTATCCAAATACTTAGCCACCCAGTCTAGTCTACACAGGCTTGTCCGCCCTCAGAGCAGCTTTGTCGGGTTGCCACAGTTTTTATAACAACAAAAACCACATTGCACACAGCATTGTGATTATTGTTTGCTTGTGTGTTTGTTTGTTGTTGTTTTCCATCCTAGAAACATCTACGGTCATATCAGAGCGGGTACCAACTTATGACAGTGTGCACTCATGGCAACGTTATAGTGCTGCCCCACTGGGAAACCAGGTCGCCGGCACCATGACCCGATATCCCACACAGTCACATTCTCCTGACATGGTGCTAAACAGTTCTTGTTATATCCTATTATTGCCGAGCACCAGGCTAGGTAGCGACAAGTATCAATTTTATATGCCATTGCTTTGACTCGGCTGGGATTCGAACTCCCGACCTTCCACACGGGAAGACTGCGCTCTACCGATTCGGCCAACGCCTTCCGGTTGTTGATTATTGTGAAATGTGTGCCTTACTATATGGTCTGTGGGGCGAGGAGTAGAGGAGCAGGGAGTCTGGTAGATCAAAGATTTGCACCGTACTTGCAGACTTGCAATAGGGATGAATGACGACGTAGTCTAAATAAGGGTGAAAATTGCTTTAATATGGAACAGGAAGTGGAATTTCTGGTTCCAGCATCAAATTGCTACTTATATCGCCACAGAGTTGGTGAAATCGGGGAGAAAGCAAAAAGACAAGCTGGTACTGACAGAATGCTGACGATTTCCCTTCTAAAGTTCATAAAGAATATATGTTGCTTATTAAATTCAGAATGTATCTGCTCATTTGATTTTACCAGCCGTACCCAGCCTTTTCCCACTTTTTCTAATGGGTTGCTTCTCCCTCGTCCTGCAAGTATGGGGTGAATCCTTTATCTACGAGTGTGGATGTAAATTGTATGCGGTAGTAAACTGGGGCGCCTCTCACCCACCTGATCTGATATTTCTGTTCATCTGGAGAAGAAGCAGGTGGGCGCCGCATGCATAGCGACACAAGGCGAGTGCACGCGCACCTCAACCCGCCACCTAGCGGCGCCAGCATGTATTAAACAGCTTGTGTTGGATTTGCAGCACTAACCAAATACCATCCATCACCGTGCAGCGGCCAGGCGCGGTCCCTCATATCTACAATCCCCTCGCCGTCTCTGCTTATTAATGTCACTTTTTTTGTATGAGGGGCGAGTGGGGGAAACCGTTTTTATTCCTCTGAATTGGTCTCTTTTTCAGCGCCAGCGCAGTGGTCTTCCAGCAATAGACTACATCAGGAAGAGTTTAAATGGGATCGGAGAGATGGGGCAGGGGAGGGGTGTGGAGGGTCTTCTTTTATTTTATTTTCCTTTATTTTATTTTATTTCATTTTATTCGTTTTTTTCCTTCTATTTTATTTTCCTCTTTATTTAAAAAAATTTGTATTATTGTTATTATTATTATTATTATTATGGTTTAAACTAACCTCTAACCGATAATGTTGGCTGAAATAGAGTATTCCAACATCCTATGAACTCTTTATTACTCAAGATGCACTGCTTGCTTTCATAAAAGGGCACCTTCTGTATGGCTGAATGACATTAGGACTTTATGAATACACTAAAATGTAATTAGATAACCGATAGCAAAATGGATCTATAGGCGCGCATTAAAGAATGGAACAATTATTGTAGGCACAAGAATCGCCCCAATGATCCATTTGACTGACTTCAAATGGCATATGAAATCACATCACCCACACACTCAGCCACAAAACAACCACAGAGCGCATTGTGTTTCTAATTGAATTCTAAATGCAGAAAGAATTTGTCTTATTTTCTATAAGGTTTTCCTATTCCATATTTTATTTCAACCTGGTGTATTCGATGGGTGTTTTATCGGGTAACCAACAGGCTAGGTAAAAACAAAGACCCTATAATACTAAGACGGCTCACTCAGCCTGTACTGTGTAATCAAAATGATCAAACCCACCACTTGGTGCGCTGGCTGTTCTCTTGGTTAAACAGTTGCTATATTATATGTATAAATGTATATATGAATGTGAAAGATGTGTGATGATGGCGATGTTGATGCTGATGATGCTGATGATGATGCGTATTTGTTCACAGCAATTTCATATTGATGTTTATTCATACTTACCTATCTCATGTATAATATAATTGTATGTGTTTACATGTGAAACACCAACCAGCAGCCGGGCTGATCAAACCCAACCACAAGGTGGCACTGCAAAATTTACATTACCATGGGAGAGATAGGGAGTGAACCATCTTAGTATTATAGGGTCTTTGGTAATAACTGATGCTGTGCTTTGTAGTGTATGCCGCTGGGTCTGGATATGATGTGTATGCTACCCCACTTTTATCTGTAGTTCTATATTATTGGCATATGACCTTGACCGTGACCTACAAGGAAAGCCACCTGAGTCCCGACTCTCCTGCGCTGGTCTGTATCATACAGGAGGGGGTGGGTGTAGGGGGGGGGGGGAGTAGAGGGGAGTGGGAGAATCATGTTTCTACTATTGCTATTACCAGCTGTGGGTTTCTTATCTAGCTTCTCAGTATCATGTGTATCAGATCACCATATAACATCACACACAGACGGGATGGCCGAATGAGTTAGAGCGCCCGTCTATGTGGTGTGTGGTTGGTGGTGGTTGTTTTGTTTGTGTTTGGGGTGTTTTGTGGGTGGTGTGTGGGTGGGGGTTGTGATAAAAAACACACACACAATAACACCATTGTTAACAAGAGGACACTGTTTCTCTTTAGCGGTGTGTAGTTAATGAGCTAATCACCGAAATTAGACTCCCCCTTGATTAATTAATTTGAGCTTAGACATTATGGGCAGAGTAAATACCTCGTCAATAAAAAAATAGAAAATAAAAATAAAATTAAAAAAATTACAAATTGATATTTATGTACGGATCCTCATATCTCAATAATCTCATGTGATGCGGAGAATATCTTCTGTTGAATGTATTTATAATATATTACATATTATTTAAAGTAATTATATCAACCTACTTTCCAATAGCTATGTGATCAAGACATTAACAAGAACATCAACAAATAATTAATTCAATTTCTTTTTCTACGGGTTGACATGGTCCAACAAAACGCAATGTGTATGGCAATAATTATGTGAAGTTCCTTTTCTGTGCGTTATCCAACCAATGCTGAGCACAACCAAGAAAGCTGCCGCCCGCCGCCCTCCGCTCGCCGCCCGCCGCCCGCCGCCCGCCGCCCGCCGCCCGCCGCCCGCCGCCCGCCGCCCGCCGCCCGCGGTACGAGTTCAGTGGCAATAATGATCTCACACTTTGAAGTGATTCAAATTACATCTCCCCCCACCGGCGACAGCGGGTGTACAGCTGGGCGGGAGGGTGTGTGTGCACGTGAGGGTGTGAGTGTGGCTGTGCGTATGTAAGTGTGCAAGTGCCTGAGTGTGTGAGGGTGTACATTTATATGTATGTGAGTCTAAATGAGAGAATGTGTGTGTGAGTGTGCGTCGTGTGTTAGGGTGACTGTGCATGAGTGTGTGTTAGCGGGTGAGTGAGTGTGAGTACACGTATGAGTGCAGGTGACTGTGTGGGTGTGTAAGGGTGTGCAATATGTGTCTAAGTGTGAGTGTGTGTGAGTGAGTGTGGGTGAGGATGTGCATGTATGTGTCTGTAAATCTAAGTGTGAGTGGGTGGGTGAAAGTGTATGTGGGTGAGTGTGGGTGTGGGTGCGTTTAAGTGAGTGAGTGCGTGTGAGGCTATGTGGGTGGGTGTGAGTGCATGTGAGTGCGTGTTAGTGCATGTGGGTGTGGTGTGGGTGAGTATGTGGGTAGGTGTGGCTGTGAGAGTGTGTGAGTGCATATGAGTGTGTGGGTGTTAGGGGCGTGGTGGTTAGACGCGACCTTATTCTGTGTGTGTGAGTGTGTGTGTGAGTGTGTGTGTGAGTGAATGTGTGTGTGTGTGTGTGAGCGGACCGTGGTGGTTAGATGTGATGCCTGGTATAGATTACAATGACATCATATATGAGCTCTTAACAAAACAACAAAAGATCAAACTGCAAAGAATTAAGAACCGAGCACTGAGAACAGTTTACCAAGGCAAGATACTCAGTGTGGCTGAACTGCACAAGAAAACAAAATAGAAAAACAAGAAGAGGAGCCTCCACTCGGCTCAATATACCACACCCTTCAACAAATAAATATATCGGAGCACCAATCTACAAAGGTAGTGTCATATGGAATGACCTCCCTATCAGAGTCAGAGAAACACAAACAATACTTGCCTTCAAAAATGCATATAGAGCCCACCTGGTTATTCAGGCCCTTGGGTGACTACTGCAGTAATTACTAGCAAAGCCCTGAGCTCCTGCTCCCCCGCATCCTCGCTTGCTCTGCTGTGGGTTTTTCCCCCCTACCATCCATCCCAATGTGCCCCCCTCCCTTGACACCACCCTTAACCATCATGAACAAACCATCAACACACCGAACATCCTACACAACTATCAATCTGTTTAAACACATTGAACATTATATAAGACAGACAAAATGTCTTGTCAACTATAAATGTAGCTTGTTTTATAACAGAAAAATGTAACCCACAATGATTGTTTGAGTTGCCCTGAGTATACACCTTCTACTCGGGTGCTGCTCCCCATTTTTGCATGAACTACTGTGACTGGTGCTGCACATTACACAGCAGGAGCCACTCCCTTAATTCTATAGGATCGGTGCTGTGACTAATATAGCACTGACCAAACTTAGATTATTTAGACTGTCAATTCCAATAGTAAGATGGCTGGAAGACCAGTGCTCCGGTGCTGACAAATGTCATATTGAGATGAATAAATACTTTACAAAAAAAAACAAAAAAAAGCGGCGTGATGCTGACCTCGTGCTGTGTGTGTGATTGTGTGTGTGTGACTGTGAATGTGTGTGTGAGTGTGTGTGTGTGTGGTAGCATGTGTGAGTGTGTGAGCAGACCGTGGTGGTTAGACGTGAAGCGGCGCCACACTGACCTTATTCTGTGTGTCAGTGTGTGTGTGTGAGTTTGTGTGTGTGAGCGAGTGAGTGAGTGTGTGTGTGTGTCTGTGGTAGCGTGTGTGAGTGTGTGTGAGTGTGTATGAGCGGGTGTGTGTGGGTGTGCGGTAGCGTGTGTGAGTGTGTGAGCGGACCGTTGTGGGTTAGACGTGAAGCGGCGCGACACTGACCTCATTCTGTGTGTGAGTGTGTGAGTGTGTGTGTCTGAGTGTGTGTGTGAGTGAGTGAGTGAGTGAGTGAGTGTGGGTGTGTGGTAGCGTGTGTGAGTGTGTGAGCGGACCGTGTTGGTTAGAAGTGAAGTGGCGCAATGCTGACCTTATTCTGTGTGTGAATGTGTGTGTGTGAGTGTGTGAGCGGACCGTGTTGGTTAGACATGAAGCAGCGCGATGCTGACCTTATTCTGTGTGTGAGTGTGTGTGAGTGTGTCGTAGCGTGTGTGAGTGTGTGAGCGGACCCTGGTGGTTAGACGTGAAGCAGCGCGATGCTGACCTTATTCTGTGTGTGCGTGTGTGTGTGCGAGTGTGTGGTAGCGTGTGTGAATGTGTGAGCGGACCGTGGTGGTTAGACGTGAAGTGGCACAATGCTGACCTTATTCTGTGTGTGAATGTTTGTGTGTGAGTGTGTGTGTAAGTGTGTGTGGTAGCGTGTGTGAGTGTGTGAGCAGACCGTGTTGGTTAGACATGAAGCAGCGCGATGCTGACCTTATTCTGTGTGTGCGTGTGTGTGTGCGAGTGTGTGGTAGCGTGTGTGAATGTGTGAGCGGACCGTGGTGGTTAGACGTGAAGCAGCGCGATGCTGACCTTATTCTGTGTGTGAGTGTGTGTGTGTGTGGGTGAGTGAGTGTGTGTTTGGTAGCGTGTGTGAGTGTGTGAGCAGACCGTGGTGGTTAGACGTGAAGCGGCGCGATGCTGACCTCATTCTGTGTGTGAGTGTGTGTGTGAGTGTGTGTGGTAGCGAGTGTGAGTGTGTGAGCGGACCCTGGTGGTTAGACGTGAAGCAGCGCGATGCTGACCTTATTCTCTGTGTGCGTGTGTGTGTGGGTGAGTGAGTGTGTGTGTGGTAGCGTGTGTGAGTGTGTGAGCGGACCGTGTTGGTTAGACATGAAGCAGCGCGATGCTGACCTTATTCTGTGTACAGGTGTGTGTGAGTGTGTGGTAGCGTGTGTGAGTGTGTGAGCGGACCATGTTGGTTAGACATGAAGCAGCGCGATGCTGACCTTATTCTGTGTGTGAGTGTGTGTGAGTGTGTCGTAGCGTGTGTGAGTGTGTGAGCGGACCCTGGTGGTTAGACGTGAAGCAGCGCGATGCTGACCTTATTCTGAGTGTGAGTGTGTGTGTGTGGGTGAGTGAGTGAGTGTGTCGTAGCGTGTGTGAGTGTGTGAGCGGACCCTGGTGGTTAGACGTGAAGCAGCGCGATGCTGACCTTATTCTGTGTGTGAGTGTGTGTGTGTGGGTGAGTGAGTGTGTGTGTGGTAGCGTGTGTGAGTGTGTGAGCGGACCATGTTGGTTAGACATGAAGTGGCACAATGCTGACCTTATTCTGTGTGTGAATGTGTGTGTGTGAGTGTGTGTGTAAGTGTGTGTGGTAGCGTGTGTGAGTGTGTGAGCGGACCGTGTTGGTTCGACATGAAGCAGCGCGATGCTGACCTTATTCTGTGTGTGCGTATGTGTGTGCGAGTGTGTGGTAGCGTGTGTGAATGTGTGAGCGGACCGTGGTGGTTAGACGTGAAGTGGCGCAATGCTGACCTTATTCTGTGTGTGAATGTGTGTGTGTGAGTGTGTGTGTAAGTGTGTGTGGTAGCGTGTGTGAGTGTGTGAGCGGACCGTGTTGGTTCGACATGAAGCAGCGCGATGCTGACCTTATTCTGTGTGTGAGTGTGTGTGAGTGTGTCATAGCGTGTGTGAGTGTGTGAGCGGACCCTGGTGGTTAGACGTGAACCAGCGCGATGCTGACCTTATTCTGTGTGTGAGTGTGTATGTGTGTGGGTGAGTGAGTGTGTGTGTGGTAGCATGTCTGAATGTGTGAGCGGACCGTGGTGGTTAGACGTGAAGCGGCCCGATGCTGACCTTATTCTGTGTGTGAGTGTGTGTGTGTGTGTGGGTGAGTGAGTGTGTGTGTGGTAGCGTGTATGAGTGTGTGAGCGGACCGTGGTGGTTAGACGTGAAGCGGCGCGACACTGACCTTATTCTCTTATCTCGATCTGCTGGTTCCCTATCTCAGGTCCGCCGTCCCGGGGCTCGCATTGCGGCCATATTGTATTGATCGCGTTTTGTGCGCATCACAATACAGTACAGGGGTGGCGGCGATGGTCCTCGTCCTGTGCAGATCGGACAGGATGCGCGCGCATACGGGACCAGTGTATTTCGAGGGGGGGGGGGGGAGGGATCAGACACGGGGAGATGGATAGCGTCTGGAAGAATGCATAGTAGCAACAAGGGAAAGCCAAACTACATATTAGCGAATATATATATATATATATATATATATATGTGATGTATAAGCATCGTGCAAGGATAATTACTCGGAAGATTTCACTCCTTTATTATCTTAACTCGTCCCTTGTACTTCTCTTACTCTTGATTGTTCATCGTCTGTGCAACCGGCCCGATTGTGGCGTTCCTTCTCTGCAAACGTATCTAGGCACACTCCGTCACCCTGCCCGCGATTCTTTTTACACAGTATATTACATAACATCATCATGTTATATAATATCTAATACAACCAATCAATATTATATGAATGCAACCATTATCTATCCTATATTGTATTATATATGTGTATGATATGCATTATATAAAATACAATTATGTAAGGTATATAAGGTAATCGATGTCAAAGTCGAAGCCAAAGCTCGGTTAAACCAATGATCGGTTAATCCCAACAAATGTTTAGGGTCCATTCAAGTTTGGTTTAACGGGGGGTTATACTGTATTGTTCTCTCACAGCAGCTAGCTAAATGGAGAGCGGCAGTCAAGTAATGAAAGCAGTCTTTGTCGCATCGCGACCGACAGCATGATGATGACTGCATACACATATTACATTTTAAATGTATATACATATATATGAGGTTGCTTACTCCATATACAGCCGTGTTGGTTGGGTACTGACAGCATGAATGTGCAGTGTGGAATTTCCAAGTCGGAATTACTGCAAAATCCCATTTGAGGGATTGGAGGGAGAGGGAATGGGAGATAGGGTGAGGTGTAGGGGTAATCTGAGAGAGAAAGGGAAAGAAGAGTTACCAGTAATCTAACAATGACACGAGGGCCCTGCGTCCTGTTGGGAGAAGGTCATGTTTTTAAGTGCCAGATTCTTGATTGATTGTGGCCAGGGGCGGACAGTGACAAAGGCACGGACCAGTCGCCTTTGGGGAAATCGATGGACTTAGGGAGGTTCGTGGTAGGTGGCGGTGGAGGTAGATGAGTGGGTGAAAGAAACAGGACATTCCAGCGTATTTGATAATCCTTCATCCGCTGCCCTTGGTTTGATTAAGACGGAGCAGGGTGACCTGCCCCCCCCCCCTCACACCACTCCCGCCTCCCACACCCACTCCCACCCTGCCCTGACCAGTCCCCCTCCCCTTATCCTTCCGCCCCCTGTGACCCCGGGCCCCCGCTGCTGACCTACAAACTGCGCCTGCCCGGTAGTATATGAAGAGTGATATTTAGCGCGGGCGCGCCATCCTTTCGCAGGGGGAGGGCATTTTAGTTTTAAAGTGGTTCGGCGGCGGGCGGCGATTCGGGGTCGGCGGGTGGCGGGCGGCGGGCGGCGGGCGGCGGCGCGCCGTCGCAGCCGGCTAGCCGTCACAGCGCCCGCCGCCCGCCGCCCGCCGCCCGCCGCCCGCCGCCGCCACCCGCCGCCCCGTCCGCCGCCCGCCGCCCGCCGCCCGCCGCCCGCCGCCCGCCACCCGCTGCCCGCCGTCCGCCGCCCGCCGCCCGCCGCCTGCTGTGTGACGCCGACTGAGTCCAGCACGACGCCCCTGATGGCGTCTTCCTTCCGCCCGCTCTCGTTAGCCCGTTTGTCTGTGATTCGCCGGGCGGCGCGTGTAATGGCGGGGCGGGGGACTGTCGCGCCGGCCCGCTCCTATGTCCCGACTCTTTACTGCCGCCCCAGTTGGCAGCGCCATGTCCCGATGTCGATCGGAACTGGGCATGTGGAAGGGGATGGTGCTCATCGGGGATGGTGCTCACCAGGGATGGTGCGCGCCTCCCCGCGTCGCTTGTCCTCTTCTCTCTCTCTCCTCTCTTCTCTCTTCTCTCTTTTCTCTCTCCTCTCTCTCTTCTCTCTCTTCTCTCTTCTCCCTTCACCCTTCTCCCTTCTCTCTTCTCTCTTCTCTCTTTTCTCTCCTCTCTCTCTTCTCTCTTCTCTCTTTTCTCTTTCTCTTTTCTCCTTTCTCTTTTCTCTTTTCTCTTTTCTCTCTTCTCTCTTCTCTCTTCTCTCTCTCCTCTCTCTTTTATCTCTTCTCTCTTTTCTCTTCTTTATTCTCTCTTCTATCTTCTTTCTTCTTTCTTCTATCTTCTCTCTTTTCTCTCCCTCCTCTCTTCTCTCTTCTCTCTTCTCTCTCTTCGTTCTCTTCTTTCTCGTCTCTCTCTTCCCTCTCTTCCATCTCTTCTCTCTTCTCTCTGGTCTCTCTGTTCTTTCTATTCTCTCTCGCTCTCTCTATCGCTCTCTCTCTTCTCTCTCTTCTCTCTCTTCTCTCTATCTCTTCTTTGTATGTCTGTTCTTGTCCCTTATTCTCCTTTCTCTCTTCCTATCTAGTTTTCGTGTTCCTCTCTTTCTGATCTCTCTCTGTTTTCTCTTCATGTCTCTTTCTTTCTCACTGCCTTGATCTCCTTGTATGTCTCTACGTATATGTACATATATGTGTATATGTATTATGCGTGTATATAAGCCTATATAAATATTATGTATGTTTGTGATGTATAAACATTATGTGAGTATAAAGGCGCAGAAGGGATTATATGTTTATTTCCTACCTTAGACGCTGGGATGGGGTGGCTTACTTGATGCATGTCCCCCCCCCCCTCCAACCACATGCCCGGTGCCACCACCACCGGCACTCTTCTATCCCGGACACTACACTGTCACTTGTGCACAGAATGTATATGTATGTATGTGTATATATGTGTATATATGTGTATATATGTGTATATATGTGTATATATGTGTATATATGTGTACATATGTGTATATATGTAAATGCATGTACATTATATATGTTTATATTGTGAAGAGTTCAGGTGCAAAACCATGTAAACGCCAATCCAAAAATGGTGTTTAAATAACATATTTCTACCTGACAATAATTTTAATTCTCACTAATTCCACTTTTCATATTATCATATGGTTATGGAGCAATGGACAAAACAGTAGGAATAAAAAACAACATTTTTGTAGGTTTGATTCCAATGTTCATCTCCATTTGTGGATTAGCGTTTACGTGGTTTTGTGCCTGAATTCTTCATATATATTATATATATGCATATACACAGTAAAACCTCCCTAACCGACCACCTCCACAGATCGACCACTCCCTATATCGATCGTTTTATTTGGGTCCCAACAACACCATTGTAACCATATTCTAGCTCCCTAAGCCGACGACCTCCCTAAATCGACCATTTAATTTCGGTCCCAATGTCGGTCGATTTAGAGAGGTCGGTTTAGGGAGTTCATTACAATGGTATTCTATTGGTGATCATTTGGGCCCCAAATAAAGCGATCGATATAGGAGAGTGGTCGACCTGTGAAGGTGGTCGTTTAGAGAGGTTTTACTGCATGTGCATATATAATATATATATATAAATATACAGTAAAGGATATTATGTATATATGTGAATATATATGCAGATATATATAAATATATATATATATGCGTGTGTGTGTGCGGCTGCACCTGTAAGCCTGCTCCACACAACATTGCCTGCCGCTGACTCATACACCGTCTCAGACAGCATCTCCCCCCGCTCTGTGTGCGACACGGCTGTAATCTGACGGTAGGCCGGACTAGATGAGGGATGGGGAGGAGAGCGGGTGAGGGAGGGAGGGGGGATGGAGGGGCGCGGGTTGGATCGCGAAGGGGGGAGGGGGAGAGGAGGTTCGCCTAAGTACCTCCTCTCATATATATCATATCCGGGCCTGGTGCACCCTCCTCGTCGTAGACATGCCGCAAACAGTAGTCATGGCAACGGCCCAAGTCAGAAAGGAGCCGAGCCCACAGGTCTCCCGGTCTGGCTGTATATTCTCCACCGGCTTCCTTACGCGGGTCTGCCCGGGCGTCAACAAAAGCCATGCTCTCGCCCTTTGTTTCTATAGTAACCAGATGTGTGACAGGATCGCGCCGCGAGGGAATCGGATACAGGCGGTCCGTCTAGTACTAGTAGAGAGTGGCGCTGTGTCCGGTGTGTTTGATTTGACCTCTGGTTGGAGCGGGCTGAGGCAGGCGGACGAGGGGGGGGGGGGAGCGGCGAGGGGAGGGTAGGCGGGGGGCGCGGCGAGGGGAGGGTAGGCGGGGGGGGGGGCGCGGCGAGGGGAGGGTAGGCGGGGGGCGCGGCGAGGGGAGGGTAGGCGGGGGGGCGCGGTGAGGGGAGGGTAGGCGGGAGATGCCGCGTTCCACGCCCGCTATCTCCCGGCAACATGCCCGCCGGTTCCCCGGGGAGGCGCGCCCGGCCGGGCTATACCTGACAAAGGCATTGCCACCAATAGGAGTAACCCCCCACCCACTCCCCCAACCACCTTCCCCCCTCCCCCCTATATAGTCCCCGGGATTACATTGACCATGCGCGCGCACCGCCCAGCGCCCTGCCCGCACAATAATGGCCGCCGGAATTACATTGCAAAGGAACACAGTCCAGAGTGTCCGACCTCATTTGGGGCTAGAAATGGGATGTTTTCACGCATTCGCCTTTTGGTGGCTTTGCCGATTTTCCCATTAGCACCGAGGGCGTGTGCTTCGGCTGCTGATGTGATCTGCGGGACGCCGGGTTGGTTGGAGGACAGGGTGGGAGTGGGGGAAGCGCCGGCTGGCTGCGCGCCATCACGTGTTATGCAATTGTGCTGATTCATTTAAACGGCGCATGCGCGTATGCATACCTTCCGCGCAACGGGTCGACGGGCGTTTGGCGCCGGTGAATCGGCTGGATGGTCCTCGCAGACTCCAGCATCCGAACACTGCCATTTATATTATAAACAACAACACCATTTTTAAATATGTGCATTTTTAAATATGTGCATTTTTAAATATGTGCATTTTTAAATATGTGTATGTGTTATTTAATCGAAAGGTCTGATTTTTTCGCTTTGTATAGTCGAAGACAAGATTCTTTGTTTTATATATGTGTAGGGATGTGGTATCGAATCGAACATTTAATTAGCACATGATAATAATAATAAGGACGTAATTCCCTTCCGCGCCTTTATACTCGCATAATGCGTTATACATCACATATGTGTAGGTGAAAGTTATATAATCAAGGATATGATTTTCTTACAGATGTGTGAGCATATGTTATATAATTGAATTTAATGATTTTCGGACATGTGTCTGAATATGATATCTAATAAAAACAACAATTACGTATGTCTGAGGTTGTGGTAGCGAATCGAACGGTATTTTTACATATGTGTGTTTGGAAGGTATATAATCGAAGACATATTTTCATCGCATATGTGTGAGCATATGCTATACAATCTAAATGCATGTATCTGAATATGTTTTATAATCAAATTCATGTTGTTGCTTTTAACACGTGTAGGAATATGCTATATAATGAAAGACATGTTTTTACATACATGTATGATTATGTTTATGTGACTGTAAACATGTTTTTTTACATATAGGTAAGCATATGCTATATGACCAAATACATTGTTTCTATACATGTGTACTGATACCTCATCTTGGCATTATGACCTCATTAAGAGTTTTGCCGTTTTGGTGATATCCAATCTTCTCAAATCCCAAATGGGGTAACCTTTTTATGAGCCTCCTATTTCCATGAGGGACGCGATGGATCTAGGTTGGCTTCCAACTATCTGCATGTATAATTAATCGATCTGGCACAGCAAGGCATCTGTAGTATTCTTTAACAGAAATGTTAGATAGAAATGGCGGGAAATCATTGACAGCAGGATTTACCCACATATTATCGTTCGGTTCCCAGTTAAGTCAAACCAAAGACTTATCAAATTTATACTTGTCACTTCCTAGTCTAGCGCTCGGAATTAATAGGATAGGGCAAGGACTGGTTAGCTCGGTGTCAGGATATTGTGGCTGAGTGGGATATCGGGTCATGGTACCGGCGGCACTACTAGGGCAGCATTATAAAGTCACCAATCTTGGCTTGATTTCAACAATTTTTGCCGAAGACCATTTTCATCCCTGCTAAATGTGCAAGACCAAGGCATTCGCGACGATACCTCACACTCAGCAGCATCGTAAATTGGAAACTGATGAGATTCATCGTAGAAGATTAACTTGGCCAGTCGTTAGAGCTGCATAATCCGATAAAGCATTAAATTTTCCAAACCAAAGCAATGTTCTAGATTTTATTGTACATATCTAACTTAGATACTGATGTACTTATTAAGCATTTGCCACCACATTTGCCACTGAGGCATTTTAATAGAACCTGTTACTGCAGAAGCCTATGGTGTCAGCGTTTTGGCGTGCTTGCCAAAATTAATTTGATATGTTTACACTTCAAATATCACAACAGTTAGCCATTTCAAATAAAAGTTAGTTCAAACTAACGTAAGGTAGATTATAACGATCAACCTAATATATTTAACTCAGAAAATGACAGAAATGGAAAACCATCCAACTATGCAACTTTAAGTGAATCTCATCTACATGTGCTTATTTTCTTTTTATGGGGGGGAGGGGGGGAGTACATTACTTGATTAACCAGGGGAAATTTCAATCACGGACAATTGGTCTTCCTCATTCCAGTGCTACTTGCCCTATCCTAAGCCCTGTTCACACCCACAACTTTAGGCCGAACTAGATAAGGCGAACTAGATGAGGCGAACTAGGCGTGAAAGTGTGTTGTGTCCACACATGCAGTACTTGGGGCGGTTTAAGCCGGAAATCGATATCTGTGCATGAGCAAGTCCATACTAACCAGTGTCACTTTCGGTTAGTCGACATGGCCATGAGAGAGTGTGGGTTCGACCTAGATATGTATAGACTGAGTCGTATTGTTTTGGAACGGTCAGAACTTCTGCTGGGCAGTGAAAACCTAAAAATAAATTATGAAAAAATATATGTGCACAGCTAGCGGTTTCATAGACCAAATCATATAATATGTGCTTTTGATCAACTGGAAAGTCAACAAACTCAGGTCTTGACTGCATATGCGTGTGAGGTGCTTAAGCCGCCTCAAGTAAAATGGTTCCATCCACACAAGCAAGATGTGCCGACTTAAGCTAGTTCACTTCATATATACTACCTCGCGACGTGGTCTAGTTGAAGCGAACAAGATGAGACGGCTCAGGCTTAAGTCGCCTCAGCGTACCGTCCACATGACCAATTTGAGTCGAACTATACAAGGCAAACTAGTTGAGGCGACTTAACGCCCATGTGTGAACGGGGCTATGGTAATGTCGAGCTCCAGGCTAGGTAGCGACACGTTTTAAATCATTGGTTTGACTCGGCCAGGGTTCGAACCTACTAGTTCGAATCCCACGACCTACCAGAATGGGAGGTGGTCGCTCAACTCATCTGGCCATCGCTTCTGGTTTATCATAACTAAAAAAAAGCAAGTCTCCATGTGTTGCCATGGAATCCGTATGGTAATGGACTGTTATATGAATCATGCATATGAAGTTACACACCCTTTTAATGCTGCGCTTAATCACCGTCTAAAAACTGTGCTGTCTGTTTTTTTACATGAAGCCGCAGCACTATCTGCATCCTTTACGACTGTACCGTATCCGGTCTACACGACTGTACCGTATCCGGTCTAAAACAGTGTATCCGGCCTACACTACTGTATCCGATCTAAATCATTGTATCCGGCCTACCTCACTGCACACGGCCTACACCACTGTACTGTATCCGGTCTAAAGCATTGTATCCGGCCTACACCGCTGTGCCCGGCCTACACCACTATACTGTATCTGGCCAAAAACAATGTACCAGCCTACCCCACTGTACCCGGCCTACACGACTGTACTCAGCCTACACCACTGTACCCAGTCTACACCACTCTCCCGGCCTACACCACTCTCCCCAGCCTACCCCACTACACCCCTCCTCGCCCACCTCACCCCTACGCTGGGCCGGGTGGAGAAGGGTGGAGAGGGTGGGGTAGGTGTGGGAGCATAGTTGTGTCTCCTGCACTCAATCCACCCGACCACCCAGTACCCGGAAAGGGTGAGTGATAATCATTGTCTGTGGGGGGGTCGACACCCTGCGGAAGTGTTCTGTATCGACTGTGAGCCCCCCACCCCCACCCCTCATCCCACCCCTCACCCACACACACATTCACTCACTCACATATCCGACCGGTAGGGTGCTTAGCACGAAGGTAGAGTAATCCCCGGTGCCAGCCTGTGATTACAGTCACTTGCATTGCACATCATTCGTGTGCATGCTTTCATATATATATATATGTATTGTTTAAAAGTGAGCAGAGTGACAGTTGGCTCACGGTATAGGAGGCGGGGGGAGTAGAGAGTGACTCGCTCCGCAGCAAATAACATGGAAGAAGATGGTTAATGGGAAACATTTAAGGGGCTGCCGTTATTTATATCCACTTAATAAATGATATAGTACATATATATATGTATATATATATATATTTATTTGTGGATGTGTGAAGGATTCGGGCACAAAAATAGACAAATCCATTTGAGTTGTTTTCTGTAAAAGAAAGAAAAAGAGAAAAAAAGAATGGTTTGTTGTGTTTGCAGTTAATTTCACCATGAGTAAGCCATTATATTGTGGATGTGGCAGTTTCTATAAAAAAAAAGAAAGAACAATGATTTGATTATTGGAATGGTGGCAGCTTCAGCTCAAATTTGGTAGTCATTGTTTCATTTTGGCCCAGATGGTGATTGTCAGATGGTGATTGTCAGATGTTGTGCCTGAACCCTTCATCTATGTGTATACTGGTATAGGGTGAATATATATTCATATTTATACGAAATGATATGCATATATGTACATATATAGACATACACTTATGCTGAGATTCCTTATATGCAGTATGCGGCATGCGAATGTGAATGCGAATAAAAATCGAAAAGCATGTAAATGAATAGTGGTGCTTCCATAAGTCCGAATGCGAATGCGAATGCGAATGCGAATGTGAATGTGAATGCGAATGTGGCAAATGGATCGACCCATGGACCGATCGGTGCGGCATGCAAATGTGAATACTGTTGCGTTTGCCATAGAAAACAACACTGTTCCTTCACAAATTTGGAGGAAAACCGCCAACAAATGTTGGGGGTTGGCATATATCTATGTCGCATATACAACATTCTCATGCTGCATACCGCATGCCACATGCCACATACCACGTATAAGGAATCTTAGCTTTACCCTTTATATGAATCCTAATGTCCCTAGTTCACCTCTCCTGAAGTAGTCTTTGGGTCGTATACTACAAATTGGGGGACACACTAGCCGATTTCCACGACCAACCTACTATCTGATGGCAGTGCATAAACTATTGTTGTTTGTAGCAGCTCACTGACTGAAAGCAAAGACTTGTGAATGGCACTCGACTTTAGTAGGAGTGGACAAGGACTGTCTGACTCAGTGCCAGGATAATGTAGGATAATGGGGCAGGGTGGGGCAACACTATACAGTCGCGATAGGCGCGTACTGCGTTAAGTCGGTAGGTAGCCCATGGCCTTCCTGATATTATTATTAACTCAGATGATGCTAGGCCGCGCAATCCACTAATAAACTAACCAGCATGCATTGCATTGACTATCTCCATCACACGAGGTACACTTCATGACTGCAACATCGACACAGCCCGGCACAGCCCGGCAGGTACCGGCACATACCGGTACAGACCGGCACATACCTGCAAAGCACAGCCCAGCACATCATAGGACAGCACAACATAGCATAGTCCAACACAGCCAAGTACAGCACAACCAAGTACAGCACAACCAAGTACAGCCCAGCACAGCCCAGCACAGCCCAGCACAGTACAGGACAACACAACCCAGCACAGCACCGCACAACCCAGCCCAGCACAGCACAGCACAACCCAGCCCAGCACAAACCAGCCCAGCACACACCAGCACAGCACTGCACAGCCAAGCATAACCCAGTACAGCCCGACACAGCCAAGCATAACCCAGCACAGCCCGACACAGCCAAGCATAACCCAGCACAGCCCGACACAGCCAAGCATAACCCAGCACAGCCCGGCACAGCAAAGCATAACCCAGCACAGCCTAGCACAGCAAAGCATAACCCAGCACAACCCTGCACAGCCAAGCATAACCCAGCACAGCCCGGCACAGCCAAGCATAACCCAGCAAAGCCTAGCACAACGCCAGATGGCATAGGCCTACTACTAACAGCCTCGGTAGCCTTTGCACATGCGCGATGCAATATAAATCACGTGATTCATATAAGTTACGTGACTCCGGCAGGTCGGCGACTAATTAATGGCGCTTGGAGGGGGGAGGGTGCGGGTGGGCGGTGAGCGGTAGAGGGAGAGAAAGAGAAAGAGAAAAGAAGCATGTCGGCACGGCATCGTTCTGGAGGCCAATCGCTGTCCCCGGCAAGACAAATTGGCGCAAATTGGCGCAGGGGTGGGACGGGCGCTCGGCTCGGTGTCGTGCGGCCCCGGGCTCCCGGCGACAGGCGCCGTGGCGGCGACGGCGACGACGGTGGTGGTATATGTACTGCTGGCACGTACAGCCAGCCTCCCTCCTGCCTCAGCAGTGGCGGTTTAGTTTAACATTACTGGCAAACGTTACTGTCACACAAACACAGTGCACATGTTCCTAGACAAATTACTGTCACACAAGCACAGTAAATGTGTTCATAGACAGGTTACTGTCACACAAACACATTGAATGTGTTCATAGACAGGTTACTGTCACACAAACACAGTGCACGTGTTCATAGACAGGTTACTGTCACACAAACACAGTGCATGTGTTCATAGACAGGTTACTGTCGCACAAACACAGTGCACATGTTCCTAGACAGGTTACTGACACACAAACATAGCGAATGTGTTCCTAGACAGGTTACTGTCACACAAGCACAGTGAATGTGTTCATAGACAGGTTCCTGTCACACAAACACAGTGCACATGTTCCTAGACAGGTTACTGACACACAAACATAGTGAATGTGTTCATAGACGGGTTACTGTCACACAAACACAGTGCATTTGTTCCCAGACAGGTTACTGTCACACAAACACAGTGCACATGTTCCTAGACAGGTTACTGACACACAAACATAGTGAATGTGTTCATAGACAGGTTACTGTCACACAAACACAGTGAATGTGTTCCTAGACAGGTTACTGTCCCCACTCGGCCCCCACTCGGCCCCCACTCGGCCCACGCTCGCCTCCCGCCCGGCCCTCACTCGGCCCATTCGGCCCATTCGGCCCATTCGGCCCACTCGGCCCACTCGGCCGGCGCCCATTAGAGTTAAGCTATATGATCGTGGATAATCAGCGGCGTGATTTGGGCGCCTCCAATAACACTACTATTCATGAACTCCCGCCGGCACCCGCTCAACTCTCGCAGCTGAAATTAACCGGCGAGAGTGTGCGTGTGGGGGTAGGGGTGGGGTGGGGGTGGGGTGTAGGGGTGGATGGCGGAGTGATGGAAGAGAGGAGCGCGCAAGAGGTGGTGAGTGAATAGGTGGAAGAGGGGAGGGTGTGCGGATGGAGAGTGGAGTGAGGGGATTGGAATGAGAGGGGGGAGGTCAATAGGTGGAACAGGGGAAGGGGAGGGGTGTGTGGATGGAGAGTGGAGTGGGCGAGACTAGAATGGGAGCAAGGAATGAGGGATAGGTGTCTGGGTGGATAATGGAATGAGAGGAGGGAGGAGAGGTGGTGATGAATGGGTGGAACAGGGGAAGGGGAGGGGTGTGTGGATGGAGAGTGGAGTGGGCGAGAGTGGAATGGGGGGAAGGAATGAGGGATAGGTGTGTGGGTGGATAATGGAATGAGAGGAGGGAGGAGAGGTGGTGATGAATGGGTGGAACATGGGAGAGTGTGTGAGTGGAGAGTGAGATGGGGGAGAGTAGGATGAATGGCGTTATGAGTAAGTGGAGCGAGGAGAGTGTTAGCGAAAGATGAAGGTGGGAGAGTGAAGAGAGTGGAACATAGAGAATGAGAGTGGGATGAGAGATGTAGCTGAGGAAGAATGGGGAAATATGATGGAGGGAATATGAGGATGGAGAGTCGACTGGGAGAGGGGCAGGAAGAGAAGTGAGTGGGGCGAGGGGAGGAAAGAGGCGTGGAAGGAGGTGGAGGGGGTGTAGGGGAGAGTAGATCACTGTGAAAGGGAGAGGGGGAAGGGCGCTGGGGCTAGCGTGTGGTGATATTGATATCATTGCCTTAATGGCCTATTAATTATAATGATCTAGACTGTCCATAAAAACTCGGTTCACAAAGAGCTGTGCAATTACCCGAAACGACATGATTCAGTTGATGAATGGACGGCATAGGTTATTCCTGTACCTATTTCAACTAGCGCGAACATGTATATATATATATACATATATTTTGAAGTGAGGCAAGAGGCAGACGGTGCCGGTGCCAAGGTCGGGAGCGGAGAGAGTGCCCAGACAAGGGTTCTGCTCAGAGTCATGGTGGTGGATAGACGGGGGGGGCCCAGAAGGGGCCCCGAAACATTATGGTCTATTCTTTATTTATATTCACATAATCACTTATATAGCACATATATATGTATATTTGTGAATATAATTTCAACTAGCATGAACATCTACAGACATATCTATTTAATTCTATATATAATCCACGTATATGCCGTACATAGTACAAACAATATGGTCTCGTTCCAAAGTTAGCTTTGTCTAAATGTTAGATGACCGCCCTGATAAGACCTTAGATGTTGCTAGGACGTAAAACCAACCAATCGTTAGAGGAACGCGCTTATCGTCCAGGACAAGAGATGAGGGGGTTCCTCTATAAAACATGGAGCGCCCGATGTTGGGGTTCGGCCGCGAGGGTTTTGCACTGTGAACACTAAGAAGGCAGGGGCTTTGTTTTAACATGCACGCGGGTGAGAAGGTTGTTTCATAGATGTTTGGGAGATGGGGAAGGTGTGGTGGAAGCAGGGTTGGCGCAGGGAGTGGTGGAGGGTGGGAGTGCCAGGGAAGGAATTCTTTTGGACATTCACTGCGGGTAGCGGTGGGGGAGGGGCGGAGTGGGGGTGGGAGAGGGCAGGGGAGGGGCATATAGAACAAGGAAGGATAGGTGTAGGGAGCAGGGCAGGGGTGGAGGGAAGGGAGGCAGGGAGGGCAGGCAGGATGGAGGGATGGAGGAATGGCGAAGCAATGGAGGAGAAAGGGAAAGGGTATAACAATGGGGGGCGAAGGGAATATCAAGGGAAGGTGTGATGTATGTAACATGTGATGTATGTAACAACCCGAAAGGAAACCCAAGCCGGGCCGCCGGCAGCAGCTGTGTGGAACCCGAATAAAGGCATTATGAAACTAGACGTCGTGGAGTAGAGTCGGCATGCCTACACCAACAAGTAAGCAAGCTGTACAGCGCTTCCTGGGGATGGTAGCGTACGTAGGCAAATTCCTACCAAACCTAGCAGAAATGACAAAACCACTCAGAATTGTGACAACTAAAGAAACTGCATGGCACTGGCAAGAAGAGCAAGAAAAAGCATTTAATAAATTAAAATACATGATAACGCATGCACCTGTACTGAGATTTTACGATGTGTCAAAAACCATAACGCTCCAGGTAGATGCGTCCAAATCTGGGTTAGGAGCTGCACTGCTCCAGGAAGGGCGCCCCATTGCAATGGCCTCAAAGGCCCTAGATGATACGCAAAGTAGCTATGCGGTCATAGAGAAAGAGTTACTCGCAATATGCTTCGGTTGTACAAAGTTTCACGAGTACATTTTCGGGAAAAAGGTACACGTGGAAACAGACCACAAACCACTAGTGTCAATTGTAAACAAACCACTGCATCAATTGTCCGCAAGAATGCAAAGAATGCGAATGAGACTACAAAACTATGACCTAGAGTTAGTACACATAAAAGGAACTGAAATGTTTGTTGCAGATGCGCTCTCCAGAGATCACAGCGGTACCACAGGGCCACACGAACTATTTGACAAACAAATAAGCATCGCGGCCGTAGAGGTAATCGAGGGAGTGATGACGGACATTGTTGAAGAAACAAAAACTGACACGGTTTTAAGCGAGGTAGTCAAACTAGTACAAAATGGATGGGACGAAGATAAAAAACGCATACCGAAATGCACCACACCATACCACGCACACAGACATGAGATAACGATATGTAATGGCATGTTGCTAAGAGGTAACAGGATCATCATACCTAAACAACTACAAAAACAAATGTTAGAAACACTACACGAAACACATCAGGGAATAATAAAGAGCAAAAGACTCGCAAGAGAACACGTATTCTGGCCGGGGATGCAGATACAATTAGAAAACACGGTAGAGAGATGCACCATATGCCAGCAATATAGAAACAAGCTACACAAAGAACCACTGAGATCGCACGATATACCATGCCTGCCGTTCCACAAGGTAGGAGTAGACTTATTCCACGTAGACGGGACAGATTACATGCTACTAGTAGACTACTATTCAAAATTCCCAGAGGTGGTACAACTACAAAACACGTCAAGCGCATCAGTAATAACAGAACTAAGACAGATCTTCGGCAGACACGGGATCCCTTCAGTGATAGTCTCCGACAATGGGCCACAGTTCGCAAGTAGGGAATACATGAACTTTGCCACAGAGTACGGGTTTACACCAAAATTCTCGAGTCCTATGCACCCTCAAAGTAACGGCCAGGTAGAACGACACATACAAACGGTAAAACACATGATAAAGAAAGCACGAGACGAAAACAAAGATTACAACCTCTTTCTGCTAAATTACAGAAATACACCGTTAGCAGAAGTAGAGGCGTCGCCAGCACAACTGTTGATGAGCCGTAAATTAAGATCAAAATTGCCAATAACTAAAACATCATTACAGCCAAACGTAACACAAATAACCGAACAACAAATCGAACAAATACAAAACAAACAAAAGACAGCGTTCGATCGGCATGCAGGTACAAAACACAAACAACTAAGCACAGGCCAGCATGTGAGATACGTCACGCATGAAGGAAAATGGCAGACGGGGGTCGTAAGCAAAACAAACAAAGAAAACGACAGAGATTATGAGATAGTCAATGAAAGAAACAACAGACTAAAGCGGAATCGCAAATATATATATCCAATTAAAAACAACGCGAGAAACGCAAACAACGAAAACCAAAACCATGTGCACCGAACAGAAAATCACCCGCAAGGCGCACACACACAATAAAGAAACTATAGGACCCGCCACGGCCGTGTAAGCAAACCCCCACCGAGATATGGACAGCAGTAAAGCAACATAAACAAGCCGGGATAGCAACACACCCGCGTGACTGATAAGAAACGTAGAACAGAAAGACTATCAATTACATGTACCGCATGTTCATACTCAAGATAACGGTGCCGACACCAGCACCAACAAGCAAAACAAAAGATAAGTGCACCAACTAGTGTAGCAATCTTGGTAATTGTGAACTAAATAACAGCATGACATTGTTCATATATATATATAGCGTAGTAGTAAGACAAGGGCGGCACATAACGCCGGATTGAACAGGAGAATTCAATCACACGTACATGTTAGTCTGAACCGTGATATACATCTAATCATGTAAGTCGAACATAACATTGTAATGTACCATTGTAATATAACATTGTAATGTAATATGTATGTTCTTTTGTAAAAAAAAAAAAAAAAAAGGGGAGCATGGGATGCGCCATGTAAGGCACAGTGGCCGGGGGCGCGAATAAAACACCCATACGAGAAATCCAGGAGCATGTACGAGATTGTTGCATTACAAGCAAAAGACGAAAACTGTACAAGGTCAAACGCCAGAAACTATACGGCATCACACTAAGGGCCGATTGGCAGGTCAAACCAAAACTGCATGAACGAAAGTTAAGGAACTGTAAAAAGGGAGATGTGATGTATGTAACAACCCGAAACCGAAACCCAAGCCGGGCCGCCGGCAGCAGCTGTGTGGAACCCGAATAAAGGCAGTATGAAACTAGACGTCGTGGAGTAGAGTCGGTTCTTAATCAACATCACAGAAGGGAGGGTAGGGAGCCAAAGGGGAGGGTGAGTGCGTGCGGCTGGTGTTGCAGGCTGACCTAATATGGTGAGAGTGAGGCTGGTGGGAGAAGGTTGTGGGTGGAAGGGCTGGGTGGTGGTGTAGGGTACCCTAATATGGTGAGAGTGAGGCTGGTGGGAGAAGGTTGTGGGTGGGAGTGCTGGGTGGCGGTGTAGGGTAACCTAATATGGTGAGAGTGAGGCTGGTGGGAGAAGGTTGTGGGTGGGAGGGCTGGGTGGTGGTGCAGGCTGACCTAATATGGTGAGAGTGAGGCTGGTGGGAGAAGGTTGCGGGTGGGAGTGCTGGGTGGTGGTGTAGGGTAACCTAATATGGTGAGAGTGAGGCTGGTGGGAGAAGGTTGTGGGTGGGAGTGCTGGGTGGTGGTGTAGGGTAACCTAATATGGTGAGAGTGAGGCTGGTGGGAGAAGGTTGTGGGTGGGAGGGCTGGGTGGTGGTGTAGGGTACCCTAATATGGTGAGAGTGAGGCTGGTGGGAGAAGGTTGTGGGTGGGAGTGCTGGGTGGCGGTGTAGGGTAACCTAATATGGTGAGAGTGAGGGTGGTGGGAGAAGGTTGATGGTGGGAGTGATGGGTGGTGGTGTAGGGTACCCTAATATGGTGAGAGTGAGGCTGGTGGGAGAAGGTTGACGGTGGGAGTGATGGGTGGTGGTGTAGGGTAACCTAATATGGTGAGAGTGAGGCTGGTGGGAGAAGGTTGACCCTGGGAGTGATTGGTGGTGGTGTAGGGTAACCTAATATGGTGAGAGTGAGGCTGGTGGGAGAAGGTTGTGGGTGGCAGTGCTGGGTGGCGGTGTAGGGTAACCTAATATGGTGAGAGTGAGGCTGGTGGGAGAAGGTTGCGGGTGGGAGGGCTGGGTGGCGGTGTAGGGTAACCTAATATAGTGAGAGTGAGGCTGGTGGGAGAAGGTTGTGGGTGGGAGTGCTGGGTGGCGGTAGGTCCCACCCATTCCGGATGGGGAATGCGGATGGAGAGACTGTGGGGGCTGATTGATGGTGGCGGCGTACCGACTAAATCACATCCCATGAACTACAGCGCTGTCATATGACCCGCGGCGTACGCCGACACCAAACCTCCTCCTCGCCTCCGGCCTGAGTAGTAATCGAAACCAGGACGTACTGCAATGGTCGACACGCCTCGGCTGACCCAGCCCCTGCCAACTGCGCAGTGCGTACCCGCTCCCAGCGCCCCGTGCCTCGCTCCCTGCGCCCCGCTCCCCGCACCCCACACCCCGCACGCCGCACCCCGCACTCCGTGCCCCGCTCCCTGCGCCCCGTGCCCCGCTACCCGCGCCCCGCTCCCGACTCCCCGCTCCCCGCGCGCCGCGCCCCGCTCCTTGCGCCCCACTCCCCGCACATACACCTTGCACGCCGCACCCCGCACTCCGTGCCCCGCTCCCTGCGCCCCGTGCCCCGCTACCCGCGCCCCGCTCCCGACTCCCCGCTCCCAGCTCCCCGTGCCTCGCTCCCTGCGCCCCGCTCCCCGCACCCCACACCTCCGTGCCCCGCTCCCTGCGCACCGTGCCCCGCTACCCGCGCCCCGCTCCCCATTCCTCGCTCCCCGCGTGCCGCGCCCCGCTCCCCGCGCCCAGCGCCCCGCGTCCCGGTCCTCGCGCCTCGCCCTGCGCCCCGCGTTCCGCGCCCTGCGCTACGCCCCCCGTTTCCCGCTCCCCCCCCCCCCCTCCGCCCCCGTCCCCTCCCGCGCCGCCCGTTGGGTGAGCTCTGCAGGTTGACTGCAGCTCGCCTTCTAGTTATCATTAGGGATCATCCATAATGCATGCGGCATATGGATAGCTCCACCAAAGTCGGCCGTGGGTGTGGCTCCTGCCACCCACGACTGATCACTGTGTGCATTAAATAATGCATATTTCCTCCTATGCGGAATCACTATATATATCTATATATATGATATATAAGACAATTTGTGTGGTTGTACATTTCATGAAAGCTGCCTGCAAAAGTGTTGAGGTGGTGCTGGCTTTTGCAAGTTACCAGTGGCACTCTCTCGGGGAGCAAATTGAGGTTTCACACTGAAAAGAACATGTCAAGACAGGCATCGCGACCGACAGCATGATGATGATGATGATAAGACAATTATACGAGTATAGATTCACACAAGTTAATAACAACCATCTATTGGTTACGCGCAGCAGCATCTCCGGTATGCATTGCATAATGCACACCTGCTCATATTCCGAATATATATATATGACATCTAAGAAAATTATGCGAGTATAAATTCATGGAAGTCGCTGACAACCATCTATTACCTAATGGTTACGCCTGGTGGCGCCAACCCCACTGGGCTCCTCACGACTCAGCACTCTAGAGGCTTCCTCCCTGACTCGCCGCTCTCCCCCCTCTCTCTCTACATATATATGCTATAGACATCAAGTAAGCACTATAGCATAGCATCTTGCGTAGTTTTTTTTTAACTCTGCGTTTTAAATTGAACATTTGATTATAATTTATATATACCAGTGATATGCCCGTGTATCCGGCTTTCCCAGCTGTGTTTAGCTAATTCGCTGTTTGAACTCATTGGGTGTGGCTTAATTGACTAGATAGCATAGATAACCTGTTGATGGGAGAAGAGAAGATGGCTGCAACCGAATCACAATTCATTATACAGTACAACCCCGTTAAACCAAGCTCGGTTAAACCAAACGATTGGTTAATCCAAACTTTTTTTCGGCGGCCCGGCAAAATACTACCATTTATCATATAAAAAAGTTGGTTAAACCAAACTTGGTTAATCCAAAGTATCGGTTAATCCAAACAAAATTTTCGGCCCCAGGCCACTTCCGGTACAGTTAAACCAAACTTTCGTGTGGTTTTAAGGTCATCTGAGACTTTTTTATATGATAAATGGTAGTATTTTGCCAGGTCGCTGAAAAAAGTTTGGATTAACCGATCATTTGATTTAACTAAGGTTGGTTTAATGGGGTTAAACTGTATACACATAACAAATACTAATCATAGTGTCCACATACATTGTACATCCATAATGCACCCCCGTTTTTGCCAAAGCCAAGTCAAAGTCAAAGCTCGGTTAAACCAATGATCGGTTGATCCAAACACATTTCTAGGGTCCCTTCAACTTTGGTTTAACAGGGTTATACTGTATTGGGAAAATATAAATGTGTTATATAATTCTATTATTTTGATATTATATATCATTTTCTGGGGGCGGCGAATGAGGCAACGTCTCATTGGGGACGCCATCAGTGAACCATTTGGAGTATGAATAGTGGTAGAAGTTATTGGGACGGTTTATAGTTAGTATATGTATATACGTGTATAAATCATCGGTATGAGGTATTTCCTATCATTATTATGATCAGTTGACATTATGCTATAGTCCATTAACGGACTCAGATCGATTTGCTGTGGCATACTCGCCTATGGTGTGCCGCCACCGTCAGTTCTTTGTACTTATTCCTCAGTCTTTGTATAGATCACTTGCTGCGAAAAGTCTTTTATTTATTCGATAGGGCTATATTTTCCTGTCAAAGAGAAAAATAAACTCTCTCAATCCATCTTAGCTCTTTCTATTTTCTTCTCCACCTCAGCTAGGATAAGTTTTATACTTGTATAATTCTTATACATCATATGAACAACACCCCTCGTCCATATTAGTTTTCTCTTTATTATATCATGTACTATAATTTATTATGTTAATATTCTTTTGGAAATCACTGCTATTAGGCGTTATGGTGGAAGTGTGAGTTTATCGCTCGAGCAACTTGGACACCTCTTAAAGTGGGTTGGTTGTTTCTGGGTTATTACAGTGTTTTCCTCAGCCTAGACCAAGCCTCGCCAGCCACTGTTCACGTCCTTCCTTTTTGTTTATTTTAATTAATATCCGGAGGATTTATTGTACCAGCCAGACAGGCAGGCTCAACTAATCAAATTTTTACAAATTAGGTTGTAATTGTTAAATAAATATCATATTAGTACTGTAGTAGGCTGCACTGGCCTCTCAGACAAGTAACCACATATTCAGGTAGGCATGGGTAGTGTGTTGATATCGGGGAGCCTAGGTGGTGTAATGGTTAGCACACTGGCCCGGAATGCAAAGAGATGTGGGTTCGAGTCCCACTCTAGGCACAACATTTCCCATTTTCATCACCCCCGTGACACTGGTTGCCGTGACCACGATCCTGTACAAGCTATGCGCTGTATGGTTTTTGAACCTACCCTGTGTATGTATGTGTAAGTGCATTGCCTGTATATATGTAATTGTAAGCATTAAATGACCATTTAAAAGACTTACAATTCCAGGGGGACAAGTGTAGTAGGCTGCACTGGCCTCTCAGACAAGTAACCACATAGTCAGGTAGGCATGGGTAGTGTGTTGATATCGGGGAGCCTAGGTGGTGTAATGGTTAGCACACTGGCCCGGAATGCAAAGAGATGTGGGTTCGAGTCCCACTCTAGGCACAACATTTCCCATTTTCATCACCCCCGTGACAGTACCTAAAGAACATTAGCATTGGCATTGCAGAAGCTCAGCCTGACTATCCAAATACATCTTTAGTTTAATATGTTTTAAACAAATCTCTTAGCGTGATATTTGGAGAAAGTGTGAAAGATACACCACACTCTGTGTCTCTGTGTCTCTGCCTCTCTCTGTCTCTCTTTCGAATCTCTGTGTCTCTGTCTTTATTTCTTTCTTTCGGTATCTCTGTCTCTGTCTGTATCTGTGTCTCTCTGTGTCTGTCTCTCTCTCTCGCTCTGTCTCTCTTTCTTTCGATCTCTCTGTCTATGTGTCTCTCTGTGACTCTGTCTCTCTCTTTGTCTCTCTTTCTTTCGATCTCTCTGTCTATGTGTCTCTATGTGTCTCTCTTTGTCTCTGTCTTTCTTTCTTTCTGTATCTCTGTCTCTGTCTGTATCTGTGTCTCTCTTTGTCTGTCTCTCTCTCTGTCTCTCTTTTTTTCGATCTCTCTGACTATGTGTCTCTATCTGTCTCTCTGTGTGTCTGTCTTTCTTTCTTTCTGTATCTCTTTCTCTGTCTGTATCTGTGTCTCTCTGTGTCTGTCTCTCTCTGTCTCTCTTTCTTTCGATCTCTCTGTCTATGTGTCTCTATGTGTCTCTCTGTGTCTCTGTGTCTCTCTGTGTCTCTCTTTCTGTGTCTCTCTTTCTTTCTCTCTCTCTGTCTCTGTCTGTATATGTGTCTCTATGGGTCTGTCTGTATCTCTATGTCTCTTTGTGTGTCTCTCTCTTAGAACTCTCTCTCTCTCTCTAGGTATGCGTTAGGCGTCAATATAATTTCAAGCAGCATGGAAGTCGCCATTCTTGGAGAAGAGCCGCAGATTTGTCCTTCCCGGAAGGAGAAAGAATAGTCTTGCTTTGCTAATCAATACCATCAAAGGTTTGTCTGCCGCGCAGCGACGTTGGGTGGAGTGATGGGTGATGACAATGGTGTTTTGGTGGTGGTAGTGCGGTGGGGATGGTGGCGGTCGATGTTAGTGATGGGTCGGAGGTTGGGTGATGTTGGATCCGGAGTTGTGCATGGGTAACAATGATGTGAAGGTGGTGATGGTGGTGCGGTGGGGGTTGGGGCACGTTGGGACTGGAGTTGCGCATGGGTGACAATGATGTGGAGGTGGCGATGGTGGTGCAGTGGGGCTTGGGGGATGTTGGGACTGGAGTTGCACATGTGTGACAATGATGTGGAGGTGGTGATGGTGGTGTAGTGGGGCTTGGGGGATGTTGGGGCTGGAGTTGCGCATGGGTGACAATGATGTGGAGGTGGTGATGGTGGTGCAGTGGGGGTTGGGGGATGTTGGGACTGGAGTTGCGCATGGGTGACAATGATGTGGAGGTGGTGATGGTGGTGCAGTGGGGGTTGGGGGATGTTGGGGCTGGAGTTGCGCATGTGTGACAGTGATGTGGAGGTGATGATGGTGGTGTAGTGGGAGTGGGGGGTTGGGGGACATTGGATTGGAGTTGTGCATGGGTGACAATGATGTGGAGGTGGTGATGGTGGTGCAGTGGGGGTTGGAGGATGTTGGGACTGGAGTTGCGCATGGGTGACAATGATGTGGAGGTGGTGATGGTGGTGCACTGGGGGTTGGGGGATGTTGGGACTGGAATTGTGCATGGGTAACAATGATGTGGAGGTGGTGATGGTGGTGCGGTGGGGGTTAAGGGATGTTGGGACTGGAGTTGCGCATGGGTGACAATTATGTGGAGGTGGTGATGGTGGTGCGGTGGGGGTTGGGGGATGTTGGGACTGGAGTTGTGCATGGGTGACAATGATGTGGCGGTGGTGATGGTGGTGCGGTGGGGGTTGGGGGATGTTGCGACTGGACTTGCGCATGGGTGACAGTGATGTGGAGGTGGTGATGGCGGTGTAGTGGGGGTTGGGGGATGTTGGGACTGGAGTTGTGCATGGGTGACAGTGATGTGGAGGTGGTAATGGTGGTGCAGTGGGGGTTGGTGGATGTTGGGACTGGAGTTGTGCATGGGTGACAATGATGTGGAGGTGGTGATGGTGGTGCAGTGGGGGTTGGGGCACGTTGGGATTGGAGTTGTGCATGGGCGACACTGATGTGGAGGTGGTGATGGTGGTGCAGTGGGGGTTGGGGGATGTTTTACTGGATTTGCGCTTGGGTGACAATGATGTTGAGGTGGTGATTTGTTGGTGTGGTGGGGGTTGGGGGATGTTGGGACTGGAGTTGTGCATGGGTGACAATGATGTGGAGGTGGTGATGGTGGTGCAGTGGGGGTTGGAGCACGTTGGGACTGGAGTTGTGCATGGGTGATAATGATGTGGGGGTGGTAATGGTGGTGCAGTGGGGGTTGGGGGATGTTGGGACTGGAGTTGCGCATGTGTGACAATGATGTGGAGGTGGTGATGGTGGTGCGGTGGGGGTTGGGGGATGTTGGGACTGGAGTTGCGCATGGGTGACAATGATGTGGAGGTGGTGATGGTGGTGCACTGGGGGTTGGAGGATGGCGGTGGCGGTGGTGGGGGATAGTGGTGATGGTGGTGGTAGGATGGAGAATGAGAGGAAAGGCTGGGCAGTAACTCATGATTGGATTAGTGAGTCTCCAAGAGACCTGCCCCCTCCCCCACCCTCCTCCTACTCCTACACCATCCAGCCACATCTGTCTCATTCATCACGCAATTAACATACAGAATCACTTGGACAGACATTCCTGCAGCAAGCAGAGCGGGGCACAATGCCCAGTTAGTTGGCGCATTGTAGTCACCACTGGCCAGCCGTCATGGCGGCGAATATCCCCGAGCGAGGTTTGGGTTAATTGGTGCGAGGTGAGGGGTGTGTGGGTGTGTGTGTGTGGAGAGATTGCCGGGGTTGCGCGGCAGTGGTTTTGGTTAATTGTTGCAAGGAGGGTGGGTAGGGGAGTAGGGGGGGGGGGAGATTGTCGTGGTTGGTGAGGGTGTGTTGTTGCATGCTTCTCTCTGTGTCTCTGGCAGTCGGCGAATGGATGGATCGATGGGCTCCAGTGTCGGGTGTGAGCGACTGGGGAAGATGGGGGTAGGGTGTGTGGTGGTGGTGGTTGTTGTGGGGGAGAGGTGGTCTGACCGAGCAGCATCTCACCACCCACCCACCCACCCACTCACCGCACCCCGCCTCATACACACATCCACAGTTACAGTTAATCTCCCTCATGCCAAGGACTCGTTACCTGTCGGCCGGAAGACTGATCGCCTATTATGGTCACTGTAAGCAGGAGACCCGCTCACTATAAGCAGGGGACCCGGTCACTGTAAACAGGAGACCCGCTCACTGTAAGCAGGAGACCCGCTCACTGTAAACAGAAGACCTGCTCACTGTAAGCAGGGGACCCAGTCACTGTAAGCAGGGGACCCGGTCATTGTAAACAGGAGACCCGCTCACTGTAAGCAGGGGACCCAGGCACTGTAAGCAGGGGACCCAGTCACTGTAAACTGGAGACCCACTCACTGTAAGCAGGGGACCTGCTAACTGTAAACAGGGGACCGGGTCACTGTACAAAGGACCTGCTCACTGTAAGCAGGGGACCCAGTCACTATAAGCAGGGGACCTGGTCACTATAAGCAGGGGACCCGGTCACTGTAAGCATGGGACCGGCTGACTTTAAACAGGGGACCCGGTCACTGTAAAAGTATGTGCTCACTGTAAGCAGGGAAACCACTCACTGTTTTTTTTTTTTTTTTTTTTTTATTGAGGCTGTATTTATACTGTCCATAGCATATAAGCCTGGGTATTCAGGCTTGTTTTCAATGCTGGCCAGCTGTAGTGTTGGTGTTGTCTTATCACACAGTAGCTGCTGATAAGGTATTTGATTGCCTGTATTTCAGTAGCAGATAGATAGTTGGTTGGTCTGGTTAGTACTATAGTAGTCTATGTTAATTTTTTTGGATTTTCTTGGCATATATGTGCTTTATTTTTTCTACTCTTATTTCTAGACTAGCCTACTCCTATTTACATATCATAGGCTTGTACGCAGCTGTGAGGTGTGTTATCTGGGTGCTTTTGGTATGGTTACCTTCCATTGGGCGTCTCGCTGGTGGGCCGTGACATGTATCACCTGCCCCTTTGCGGTGCAGCTTAGTTGGGGGTTCCTAGCCTTATTTTGCACAGATATTTTTTGTATGTTTTTAGGTCAGGAATTTGTCGTTCCTTTACTGTTTGGGCATTCCACACCTTGGCAGCCATTTCTAGCGTGCTTCTCTCGTGAGCTTTTATTTGGCTTCTGGTCTGCTTTAGTAGTGGCGCATTATTTGCTCTAGTTGCCCTTTGTGGTTTTGTTAGGAGTTTATTGTCTTGACTATAGCTGTATGCTAATGTTTTCAGATGAATTATTCTCCTATTTTCTAGCAATTTTACTTTGGTTCTTTTGTGTATGTCATAGGTGGGGTGCAGCTTGTCTACTCTGAGGCAGATTTTCAGGGCTCTGTTCTGTAGTGTTTGCAGTTTTTTTAGAAGTTCTTTCTTTGCACCCATGTAGTTTACATCTCCATAGTCAAAATAGGGTAGCACCATGCCCTTGAAGATTTTTATTGACATTTCTTGTGTCATGTAGTCTCTTAGCTTTGCAAATAGCCACAGTTTGTGGTTTACCTTTTGGACAATTTTGTTTATACATAGGTTGTAGTTTAGTTGGCTGTCCAACTCAAGGCCTAGGTATTTGTAATGGTCTACATTTTCTAGTGTTTGGCTTCCTAGCTTACAGTGTAGTTTTCTTTCTGGCATTTGTTTATGCGAGAAGAGAACTGTTTTTGACTTGCTTGTGTTGATGGTTATTTTGTTGGACTCACACCACTCATCCAGTTTTAGTAGGAGCTTGTTTAGTTTAGTTATTACCTCCTCTTCTGTGGTGCCGTTTGCATATATGACTGTGTCATCTGCATATAGTTGGAGGCATTCGGTTTGTAACCATTTTTCAAGATCGTTTATGTAGATTATAAAGAGCAGTGGCCCTAGCACTGACCCTTGGGGTACACCACATGTGACAGGTTGGTTGTCTGATAGTGTATTGTTTATTTTTGTTCTCTGTTGCCTGTCTTTCAGGTAGCATTTTATCCAGTCCATAGTGTTGGATTTTATGCCCATGGATTCTAGTTTTTCCAATAGTATGTTATGGTCTACTGTATCGAATGCTTTGCTGAAGTCAATGAAGGCTGCTCCAACTAATTGTTTTTGGTTCATTGACGCCAATATGTCATTTGTTAGGTTAGCTATTGTTTTAGATGTGGAGTGCAGTTTCCTGAAACCTCCTTGTCTTTCGTTTAGTATATTGTTTTTTTCCAGGTGTTCATTTATGTGTCTATGTAGCACTTTTTCAATGAGCTTGCCTGGGGTTTGAAGAATCGATATTGGCCTGTAGTTTCCCATGTTTTGTTTGTCTCCACTTTTGTGGATAGGGGTAATGGTTTGCCATTTTCCAGGCTGAGATAAAATGCCCCTGTTCAAAGGAGATGTTGAATAGGTCGACTATAGTGGCTGGGATGGCTTGGAGTGCCTCTTTCAGCATTTTGGTTGGTATTTCGTCTATTCCACTTGGTTTATTTGTGTCTATGTCATTTATTAGTTTTTTTACTTCTATTATATCTGTTTTGCAGGTGGGGATTTCATTCTGCACAGTTCCTGATCTATTTTCCCACCTTTTTTTAAATTTTCCTGACAGCGTTTGTCCTATTGTGGCAAAGTGCGTGTTCAGTTTGTTTGCTGCATCTTTGTCTGAGAGTATTGTCCCTTCGTTATCTTGGAAGGTTGTGTGCTCTTCTTTGTTATTTTTGGGGAATAATAGGTCTACATTCTTCCAGAATCTGTTTGTATTGCTTCCCCAGTCTCTGTCCTGCTTTATTATGTATTTCTTTTTTGCTGTTCTCACAGCTTTGAGAGAGTGGTTTCTGGCAATATGGTAGGCCAGTTTGTCTTCTATAGTTTCTGTGAGCTTTGCTTTATTACCCAGTTTACTTTTGGCTATGATGAGCGTTAGCAGGTCATTGTCTACCCAGGGGTCCTGGTTTTTTTGTATTTTTATTTTCTTAATGGGGCACATCTCGTCAGCTGATTTTCTTATTTCTGCGATGATGTTGCCCCAATAGATATTAACATCATCTCTGTTTTGTGTGATGTTGTTTATGTTTTGGTGCAGATGATTTTTTAATGCATCTTCTGAGTAGTTTTTTAGGGACCTGCCCATCTTATACTCATAGTGATTTGTGCTTTTTAGTTTTTTCCTTGTTACATATATTAGCTCATGATCACTTATACCCCAGCTCCTGGTGCCCCATTTAGTGGCGTGGTTTGAGTTGGTTAGTATTAGGTCAATTGTGGTGCTATTTTTACTGAGCCTTGTTTTTTCAGTGATGAGCTGTTGTAGGCCTAAGATTTTGATTGTGGTTTGCAGCATTAGTTTGTTTTTATCATTGCTGTTGTAATTTACATTAAAGTCTCCTAGTATGAAGATTTCTGCCTTTGTCAGTTTTTTTATGGTGTTTATGCTCTTCTCTAGGGCTTCAATGAAGAGTTCAATTTCCCCTGATGGAGGTCTGTAGAGGCTTGCTATGGCTATATTTGCTTGCTTTTCATTTTTTATTAGGCACCATAGTAGTTCTATGTGTTCATTTGATAAGTTAGCTGTTATTAGTGCTTCAGGATCTAGAATTTTGGTGTCTTTGCAGTAAAGGGCAACACCTCCACCCTTTTTTGTTTGGTTTAGTGTGTTATTTTGCTGCCTATCATTGCGTACAAGCCTATATCCATCTATGTTGAGGGTGTTGTTTTTGTGGTTGTCAGTGAACCATGTTTCTGACAGTGCCAGTATGTCGAGATTTTCTCTTTTTAGGTGTATTTTTATTGTGTCGATTTTGTTGGATGCACTCTGGCAGTTTAGGTGGGCAAAGTGTGTGCCCCTCCCCAGCTTGCATTCAATTTCTTCTACCATATATATTTGTGCTTTTCGGTGAGTGGTTGCTTGATTTCGCGAATTTTACTTTTTAGTTTTAGTTAGATTGAGTTTGTGTGTGTGTGTGGGGGGGGGGGGTGCTGGTGCATGCAGCACACGCATCTCCCTCTGGTGGGTAGTTGTGTAAGTCACTGCACTTATTACCTGTTTTGTGTGGAGGATGGCATATTTTTAGTAAAGCGTGTTAGTGAGATAGTAAATTTGTGATATTCATGGTTTGGAGCCCTGGTTCCTTTCCCAGTTCTCCCCGATCTGAACATTTGACCCGGTCACTGTAGCCAGGGGACCCGGTCACTGTAAGTAGGGTGCCGGCTGACTGTAAACAGGGGACCCGGTCACTGTAAAAAGGACCTACTCACTGTAAACAGGGGACCCGCCTTCTGTAAGCAGAGGGTCCGGTCACTGCAAGCAGGGGACCGGCTGACTGAAAATAGGGGAGCCGGTCACTGTATAAAGGACCTGCTCACTGTAAGCAGGGGATCCAGTCACTGTAAGCAGGGGACCTGCTCACTGTAAACAGGAGACCCACTCACAGTAAGCAGGGGACCCACTCACTGTAAGTAGGATACCCGCTCACTGTAAACAAGGGACCCAGTCACTGTAAGCAGGGGACCCGGTCACTGTAAGCAGGGGACCCACTCACTGTAAACAGGAGACTGGCTGACTGTAAACAGGGGACCCATTCACTGTAAAAAGGACCTGATCACTGTAAGCAGGGAACCCACTCACTGTAAACTAGGGACCCGGTCACTCTAAGCAGGGGACCCGGTCACTGTAAGCAGGGAACCCGTTCACTGTGAACAGGAAACCAGCTGACTGTAAACAGGGGACCTGGTCACTGTAAAAAAGGACCTGCTTACTCTAAGCAGGGGACCTGCTCACTGTAAGCAGATGATCCGGTCACGGAGACCCGTGCAAAGTGCGGGATAATGTTAAGTCGTTCAATCCGTACGCACCAATCACCATTGACGCCACTTCCTCTCCACGTCCTCGCGCCAGCTCACTTCTCCTTACTCGTCCTCACTCATCCTCACTCATCGATCCTTATTCTACATCCTCCATACTCCATCCTTCATTCCCCATCCGCCATCCTCATCACTTCTCACTTCTCCTCACTTACTCCTTAACTTCCAATTAACCTTCCACAATCCTCCCATCCTCCATTTCTCATCCTTTTATCCTCCCATCCTCCATATCCCATCCTCCCATCCCCTCATACTCCCATCCCCCATCCTCCCATCCACTATCCTCCCATCCTCCCATCCCCTCATACTCCCATCCACCATCCTCCCATCCACTATCCTCCCATCCTCCCATACCCTCATACTCCCATTCACCATCCTCCCATCCTCTATCCTCCCATCCTCTATCCTCGTCTCCTCCCATCCCCCCATATCCCATCCGCCATCCTCCCATCCACTATCCTTCCTCCCATCCTCCCATCCCTCATACCCCATCCCCCATCCCCATCCACTACCTCCCTCCTATCCACTCGTCATACTCCCATCCCTCCACCATCCTCCCATCCTCTATCCTCCCATCCTCCCTATCCCTCATACTCTCCACATTCCATCCCCACCCCTCCCATCCACATCCTCCCATCCTCACCATCCCTCATACTCCCATCCACCATCCTCCCATCCACTATCCTCCTATCCTCCATCCCCTCATACTCCCATCCCCCCCATCCTCCCATCCTCTATCCTCCCACCCCACCTCCTCATACTCCATCCCCTTCCTCCATCCTCCCATATCCCCTCATACTCCCATCCACCATCCACCATCCTCATCCCTCTCTATCCTCCCATCCTCCCATTTACCCACTACTCCTGATATCCTCCCCTCTCTATCATCCTCCCCATCCCCTTATCCCCATCCTCCCATCCTCCCATGCTCCACCCTCCCACCCCGCCATCCCACATCCACAATCTCACATCCCTACCCTCTATCCATCCTCCTCCATCTTCCAATCCCTCATCCTCGCATCCTCCCATCCTTCCATCTGCCATCCTCCATCCTCCCATCCTGTAAGTTTCCTTTCCTCTAATCCACCATCCTCCATCCTCCTTCCCCTCAGCATCTAGACACCTTCCCTTATCCTCCATCCTTCCAACCCCATCCTTCATCCCCTATCCTCCCATCCTTCCACCCTCTCATCCGCCCATCCCGTCATCCTCCCATCCCCCACCCCTTTCCTCCCATCCCCCCATCCTCCCATTCCCCCACTCCCCAGCCCCCCATCCTCCCATCCTCCCATCATCCCATCCTCCCATCCTCCCATCCTCCCAGCCTGCCAGCCCCCATCCTCCCATCCTCCCATCCTCCCTCTCTCCTCATCCTCCGTCTCTCATCCTCCCATCCTCCCATCCTCCCATCTTCCATCCTCCCATCCTCCCATCTTTTCCTCCATCTCCCATCCTCCCAATCCTCCCATCCTCCCCATCCTCCAATCCTCCCATCCTCCCATCCTCCCATCCTCCCATCCTCCCATCCTCCCATCCTCCCATCCTCCACCCTCCAGCAGATCCTTCAAGGGCGCCCTCCTTGGAATATGATTCTGCGGGAGATGAATCAATACGACCGGCAATGACTCAGTTAGACGGGGCTCAGAGTGACGGCTTTACAGTGTGGCGGGAGAAAACCTCGCTGTCTCCTTCTCACTCTGATTTCCATTACATTAAATTAGTTTAAACATCCATTTAGTTGGGGCAACAAAAATAGAGGCTGTTAACGGGCCGGGTGGAAATAAATCGGTCCGAAACGCAGAGGAAACACTGACAATAAATCATTAAATTGGAAGGATTATTTCCCTGACCTAGATGTGGCTTAGGCGGAGGGTGAGGGGTGGGGAGGGTTTACTATGAATAAGAGACGCATTTGTAAATCAACAAGCCAGGTGCCCAGATTAAATATAACCTACACATGCACTCTCCACCATGCCGACATGAACTACTCACTTCGAGGCTATTTTTTTTTTTCTAAAGCACAGCTCAGTTCTATTGCGCCGCCGCCCTTATTCACCATGGGACCTTGATGTTTATGCATCATATTGATTCTGCTGTCAGACTGGTGAAATGTTCAACCCATCAACTCTAACACAACTACACACGCCCCTCCTACCCCCTTTCTTACCGTAATTGTTTAATGTAGAGCCCCCCCCCCCCTACGCCCCCGCGCCCACCCGACCCACACACACCCTCACCCCCTGCTCTCTCTCTCTCTCCAATTTCCCCTGCGCACACACTTGCAGAAATGGGTGCTTTAGGCTTATAGTAAAGGCAAACCTGTTTATTACCTACCACCCGATAGCTCATGTCTCCCTGTAGTCAAGGCGGGCGATTTGAAGCTGAGAATTCACTTCAGTCATGTTGGAGTGTCTGTGTGTGTGTTGGGGGGGGGGGCGGAGTGGATGAGTTGGGGGGAAAGGATTGGAGGTAGGTGGCACGGATGGCCTATGGGTCTTTGCAGGATTGCTTCACCGCCGCTGCAAAACTCGCCTCAATTTATATGTATTAACCAAAACCACTGCAATCTGGGCCCGCAGCGCTGTCAGCGTAATCACACCGGGGAAATTAAGGTCTTTATTTTCCTGTCTGATTTATGAGGGTGAATTGAAGGGTGACAGAAGGACATCCGGTGGGGGGATGCGCATGCGCTTCAACGCCAACGAGACCCCCCAGCCCCACACCTCCCTCAACTCCCACCACCCAGCCTCCAATGAAGCAGTGCTTAAGAAATTCTGCCTTGCCTTGAGTGCTACCAATCCTTTTATAAAGACAGGCTGCAAACAATGGGGCAACGCTGGCCGTGGCACATCGGGTGACATATCCCATGACATCTTAATGTCCCTGTCATTGAGGCACGGAAGCACATGAGCTGTCGAAAGGCGATCATTAAAATAGACCTATCCGCATAGGGGACCTTCCGGGGTGGGGCCGCGTTTAAAGGCTTACATACCAGACATCATCGTGTGGCTGTGGGATTATAACAGATATGATTTATCGAACCACCTTCCTTTCGGAATGAAAAGGGTGGGGTGGATGTGTGGGGTGGGGTGGATGGTGAACTTTAAAAGCCTAATGGATTTTCAATAAAGACAGCTCAGCTCAAGTCCGGGATTTCAGGTTATGTGTGTGCCTATACAACTAAGCCCACACCCACCCACACATCCACATACCCACAGATCCACACACGCGCACACCCACACATCTACACACATTCACATCCACACACAGACACCCCCCACATATCCACACAGATACACCCCACACACTCAAACATGCACACCCCACATATCCACACATGCACACACCCACACATCTAGACACACATCCACACCCCACACACCCACACACAGACACACCCACACATCAACACACACCCACATCCACACAGTCACACCCAGACACCCACCCATTCACACATAGAGACACACCCGACATACACACACCCATACGCCTACACACTCTCACATCTCAGACATCCACACCTACATACTCCCCACACACCCACACACATTTACACATGAAGACACCCCACACATGACAACATACCCATATACCCACACATCCACACACGCACTCACCCACACATGTGTACACACCACACACGTCCACACCTCCACACCCACTATAACCCACCCCACACATCCACACACACCCACACACATCCACACAGTTACACACGCAGACACCCCACACATGCGCATACCCACATACCCACACATTCACACATGCACTAACCCACACATCCACTGACACACAACCCGCACACCCACACATCCACCCCCACACACACCCAAACATCCACCCCCACATACAGACACAAACATCTACTCCACCGACACACCCACACACCCACACATCCACACACCTACACACCCACACACCCAACAGTGGTTAATTAACTGACAGGAAGTCGGCGGACGTTGCGGGCCGGCACCTGTCAGGCGCTGCGGTCGGTGCGGGCTCATAGGATTGCCGTGACAACACCAGCGGCACAGCTAGGTAAGCCAGCCGAGCTTCCCCTTTTGTGGGCCCCGTCGGCGCACCGGTCGGCAACCAGCTTGGTAAGATGATCCATGGCACAGAGCTGCTCTCGGGTCTACGCTCGGGGGTGCTCGGAGGTGCTCGGTGGTGCTCGGAGGTGCTCGGAGGTTCTCAATGGTGCTCGGAGGTGCTCGGAGGTGCTCGGAGGTGCTCGGAGGTGCTCGGAGGTGCTCGGTGGTGCTCGAAGGTGCTCGAAGGTGTTCGGAGGTGCTTGGATGTGATCATAGGTGCTCGGCACTTTTCAGAGGTGTTCGGTGCTGCTCCAAAGATGATTGGAGATTCTCCGAGGTTCTCCTGGAACTTGCTCAGAGCTGCTCGGAAGTTCTCGGTATTGGGGTTGGGGAGGGGGAGGGTGGGGGTGGGTGGGTGGGTGGATGGGTGGGGGCTTTGTTCTGGCAGTAAGCCCGGTGGGAGGTAATGTCGGTGCTGTTGTTGGTGGCTGGTGGTTGGGGAGAAAGGAGAAGGCAGGAGGTGTGGTGGGTGGGTGGGTGGGTGCAGGGCAGGGCACTGTAAAGAAGAGGAGGAGGAGGAGGAAGCCCTCACCCTCCCCTTCCCCCTTCTCCCATCAGCACCCCTATGATACAACCCCTTGGAGGCATCCAACCTACCTCACAGTCAATGTAGCAGTCAAAGTAACACCTATACACAGCATGATTTGATTGCCAGGGGAATCCTACAGCAGTGTCAGTACCCCCACCCCACCCACCACCACCTCCCCACCGCCCCACCAACCCCACACTCCCCCGCTCCCATATCAGGTGCGCCCGCCTATTCCAGAGCGATTCGCCCCGCTGTTTATGGCGGCATTCCGTGCGGCCGCCATATTACCTCTACAGAGCTGCAGGGCAATACGGTAGGAAAGGTGAAGCCGGCATTAGAAGGAGCCCAGACCCCCGTGTCCGACAAACATGGGCCCCGGTAGAGGAGGCCATTAAGCAGGCTGGGCGAGAGGCGTCGTTCATCTTTCTGTGGTAGACGATTACGCTGTGTACACACACAAGTGGCGGCCGTATGGCTCGCAATGGCGGACTCTCCCGGGCCTGGCCGAATCCTGCTCGCTGTGTGTGTCCTGCTTCAATCCGAGTGTACTTTGCAATGTGTATGTATAGCAGGGGCACAGCATAGACCTGGGTTGCAATGGTTTTGGCTACAGTTGCATAGTCCGAAGGTTTTTAGTTTCTGTCATTTTCTCAGGTCAACCTATTAGGTTGATTGTTATAACCTACCTTACTTTAGTTTAAAGTTACTTTTATTTTTAATTGCTAACTTTTGAGATATTCAAAGTGCAAATATGCCAAATTAATGATGGCAAGCACACAAAAAAACTCTGCCAGCATAGGTTTCTGCAGTAACATATTCTATTAAATTGCCTCAGTATTCCCTTCTATATAGCGACACATGTTTACTAAGTGCACCAGTATCTAAGTTAGATATGTCAAATAAAATCTAGATAATTGTTTTGGTTATGGGAATTTTATGTTTCCATCAGACTATGCAGCCTTAATACATATACAAATTGAGGCGAGTTTTGCAGCAGCAGTGAAGCAATCCCACAAAGACCCATAAACCGTCAGCACCACCTACCTCCAATCCATTCCCCCGACTCCTCCCACTTCCAACTCCCCCCCCCCCAACACACACACACATGACTGAAGTGAAGTCTCCACTTCACACTGAGGAAGTGGGTAGTGTGTTGGCTGTGAGTGGACCCAGCTCGGACCCGCTTCAACGCATTACCCAGGCAGCTCAACCTGGTTGGTCGAGCTGCACTCAAGTGGCGTTGTCTGTAGCTGCGTCATTTTATGCAAACTAAAAAACGACAAGGAAACAGCGACTTCTTCCCCACAGGGCGCTGAGATACAGCCTGTCGGACGGTCTGAAACTATGACGCCGTCGGTCAATTAGGACGCCGGCCTTGTTGGGTCGCCTAATTTGTGAGCGTCGCGTGCCCGAGACGCGGGAATCAGCAGTGAGGGTGGAAACGCCATGTGACAACCGAGACCCACGTCATTAAAGTTAGCTGCACGTCAGGCGCGGTTTGAACAAGCCGGTGTTTGGCGGGCGGGAGTGTTAGGGTGGGAGGAGGGGGGTAGGAGGGCAGGAGAAGGGAAGGGGGGTGTATCTCTGTGTTCGGGTGGGGAGGCAGGGGAAGGGGGATGTGTATGTATGGTAAGGTGTGCGGGTAGGGGGGGGGAAGGGAGGAGTATTGGAAGGGGAGAGGTATTGGTGTGTTTATATTAGGTGTGGGGAAGGGAGGGGCAGGAAGGGAGGCAAGGCAAGGAGGTAGTGTATTTGTATATTAGGGTGTGTGGGGAGGGAAGGGGGAGGCAGGGGGAGGCAGGGGGGAGCCAGGTGAAGGGGGTACCATATCTGTGTATGTGGGTTTGGGAGAGGCAGGGGAAGTGGGGAGTGTATCTGTGTTGGGGGGAGGAGGCAAGGGGAGGCAGGGGAAAGGGGGGGTGTATCATTGTGTTAGGGTGGGGGTGGGGAGGGGGCAGTGGTGGGGATGGGATATGACGGGAAGGTATGTGTTATGTTCGGTGTGGGGGAGGGCTGAAGTGGAGGGGAGAGGAGGGGTGAAGTGTACCTGTGTGTTATGTGTGTGGGGCAGCGGGCTGGAGGGGTAGGGACAGGAGAGCGTGGATAAGGGAGTGGAAAGGGAAAGGGGAGGGATTGGTCTGTGAGCGAGGGAGGGGTGGACTGGGAAGAGGGGGGGGGGCGTGGGAGGGAGTGAGGAAGGGAGCGGGGAGGGGTAGAAGGGGGACAATGTCGAGGAGGGGAAGGAGGGAAAGGGGATGAGAGGGATTAGTAAGGAGAGAGGAGAGGGGAGGAGGGGAGGATAGAGGAGGAGAGGGGGGGAATAAATATGTGATGGAGGGATAATAAGCACGGGATGGGAGGAGGGGAGAGTGGGGGATAAGCAGGGGGAGGGGAAAGGGGTGGAAGGAAGGATGGGATGGGGGAGGGGAGAGGAGTGGGTAGTGTCTTATTACTATTGGGGATTTGCATGTACGTCAAAAAAACATGCCAGTTTTATCTTCCGTGCTATTTTGAGCGGCATTCTGCACGCAGGATATGCTACCTCGGGTTAGTATGGTTACTGTATAGTTTCACCAGCAGGGCAGTGTGGAGGGTGCATGAAGTAAGCCGAGCTGAATCGATTGAGTAGGGCCTACATACAGCCTCTGCCGTCCTGATATGACCTTATATGTTGCCGGGACGTAAAACTCCAACAACCAACCAACATACAGCCTCCAGCTTAATAAATCAATTACTGTGTACCTAGTACCCGGCCACACATTGGACACATATACACTAAATTTAGATCTGGAAGTGTAGATTTGAATCTGGCGCGTTAGTTGTTGTGTGTATTGTGCTGGTCAATAGCCTTATCAGACAGTCATGGTAATGGGTCTCTCAGTTTGTTACTGCTTGCGTTATGCCTGGTACACACCTACCGTTTGTGCGCACCCACCTCCCGTATACGATCTAAAACTGCCCGTTTCGCCCACAAAAATCGCTATGTGTGCGCTCCCCGCGCACACCTAGCGATTGCGATTCGCGTATAAAACTAAGTTTTTAGGGCTAAAACGGACCGATTACGATTGCGATTCGCGATTCGAAAAATGAATCGGCCCGTTTTCAGTTTTAAGCGGGTCGGGTCGAGTCACACAGTTTTAGTGCGCGAATCCTATACGGTAGGTGTGTACCAAGCATTATGTATTCTGGTTCATGACAAGTTTAGTAGATGAACCGATTTCTGCAGTCTTTGTCTACATTTAGATCTAGAAGTCTAGATTTAGATCTGCAGTAAGAATCATTACTATGACTGGTAGCCGTATGCATCATATATTTTCATAGGATGTGTTTGTTTCCATAATGAGCAATATGTAGGTTATCTGTATATCCTCCAGGGGTTATGATCTTTCATTAATAGTATTTGTTTATAAGGGGTAATGGGAAGAGAACTTGGAGCCATTACTAGTATCTCTCAAGGATATTGTCAACAGGTTAATTTATGTTTGTATACTATGTATGGAAAAAAATGTATAAATGTCTTAAATGTCCTTTGATGATTTAAAGAGCCTCCATCGCACTCTTATACTGAACTTGTCTTATGATGAATTCATGTTCCGTTATCCATGATGGTTAATAATAAGAAGAGAGAATGGACAGCGTTCAGCAATCAGTGTAGTTGAATATATGATCTAAACGCATGTATGCTCTATGTCATATCACGTTTTATTCCATCGCCGAAAAAGTCTGCGTAACAACTGAAAATCTTACTCCAGTCCCCCACCACATGATCTGTTATGCCACATACAGATCGTAAATACATATAAATTGTACATGTTGTTCGGCAACATGGGTAATTTGCACACAAACGGGGGGCTACAGTGATGGTGGCACCACCTGGATTCGAACTCGATACCTAAACACCCCTATCGGGCCTCCGAGAACCACTCTCGCCCCGCGAGACCACATCTCCCCTCGCGAGATCTCACCAGTCCGAGTCGATATAACTGCAGCCCAGGACCGGACTCCTCCACATCAACTCCAGATGCCGGACTGACAAGAACCACCAGCTTTCTCAGCCGCCCACCCATCCCTACAAACCGACCACCGAATAGGGTTGAGAGAGCCTGATTTCCTAGTTTCTATGATGCACCGTTAGTTATACCCACCTATTGTTGTTCATATCTCATTATATTACCTTACTCCTTCATACCACTGTAACTGCTACTTCTCATTCAATTGATTTACATTGCTTACTAGATTCATAAGCACTTTATTTACTACACTGGTATATTACCACGGTAACCAATGGTAATCCTCAATTGATGACACTGCCTGACTAGAATCATAAGCACTTAATTTACTACACTGTTATATTACCACGATAAGCAATTGTAACTATTGATTGATGACATTACCTCACTAGCTTGTAAGCAATTGATTTAACACACTGTTATATTACCAATACACTCAATTGTAATTATTGATTCATGCGACTGTAACCGCATCGCCCTAAGGTTCAACACGTTGGCCCTAGGGCTGTTTATTGAATAAACCCATGTCATGTAGCCCCATTGTCGTGTTGTGAATTACATATAAATTGACCCCTTGTTTTGTACCCCTAATAATAATCACACTCAACCCATAAGGAGGCCATAGATAATGACAATGTGTGTTTGCTTAACACATGTTATGCACATAGTCTCTAACTAATCTAAAGGGCCGGTCACACATACATTAGTGAACGTAGTTAAACGTAGATAGAATAATGTGGGTGAAACGTGCTGTCACTACGTTAAATATGTTAAGGTACGGCAGCTTTTGGTTGATGACCCACCTAATGGTAAGGATAAATATGTTATGGTACGGATTCCGGTACGCTACGGTACGAATCCTGGCTACATTCAACTACGTTCAACTACGTTCAACTTCGTCCACTAACGGCTATGTGACCATGGCAGAATGGCCAAGGTTTTGTGCAGGTACGCTAGGGTACGCTAGAGTATGCTAGAGTATGCTAGAATATGCTAGAGTACATTAAGAAGTATGCTAGAGTAAGCTAGAGTACGCTACAGTACGCTAGAGTACATTATTATCACAGAGGCTACATCTGCCTCAAACCTAGTACACTTTTGAACATGTCCAAAGCTTGAATCGGAACTCACGGCCCACACACGTTCTTATCACGCTCTCAGCCGGAGAAGTGTGGATGCTGGTATGTTGCACTACGTTCAACTACGTTCACCTATGTTAGCCTCCACTACGTTCAACAACGTCCACTAACGTGTATGTGACCGGGCCTTTAAGAGTCTAACTCACATTCATTGCATTCAGAATGGATTTGTCTTTTCTTTTTTTCCCACGAATGCGGTTATAATCTCTTATCCTGGTTCGTGCACATGTTCAGAACTTATGATTGATGGCCAGATCATGTGTACCGTCCATACAAGTGTATTACGTGAGTGTCTGAAGTGGAGGGGTGCAGGGTAGGGGGGGCGCGTGAACAATTCAAGGTGACTAGCCGGTTAGGACACGCAACCACAGATGCATCATCGTATGGGCTGACACTCGAATGCACGCATGCGCAGCTATGATCTGATTAATCAGCTCAGGGAGCCTGGTGCAGGGTACACACCACCAGGAAATCTACCCGAGATATCGATTATATAAATATATATATATATGAAGAATTCAGGCGCAAATCCCCGTAAATGTCAATCCAACAATTCTGATAAACACTGGAATTAAGCATTCAACAATTCTTTTCTTTAAACATTCCTTTTCCCCTGGATGTTGTCACCATATCCATGCCTCCTTGCCTGAGAGGTCAGTGCAGACTGCTACATTTATATGTGTGTTTATATATATGTATGTGGGTATGTGTTTATATGTTTAAATATGCTTCTGCATATCTTTATATATATATGGAAGGCATAATATTTGTATCGAGTTTGATTCCATCTTGGCTTAGATTAAGTTTATTCAACTATGTGGAAATATATATTTAATAGATTATTTGAGTTAGTTGTGGAAAAAAAGATTTTACAATTTCCATTTCGGAAATTAGTTTGGAAATGATGGTTGTTTGTTTGCTTAAATAGTAAATAGTGTACTCTTGTGTTATTCAATTATTCAGTGGTTATGTGGGTCAATCGCTCAGTGCTTCCATTGTTCAATGGCTAGATATTTCAAAGGTTCAATGTTTCAATGATTCAATGGTTTAATGGTTTAGTGGATCAATGATTCAATGGTTTAATGGTTCAATGATTAAATGGTTCAAAGGGTCGATGGGTCAATGATTCCATAGTCTAGTGGGTTACTGGGTCTGTGGTTCAATGATTCAATGTTTTAGTGCTTTAATGGTTCAGTGGTTCAATGATTGAGTGGTGTAGTTGTTCAATCGTTCAATGTTTCAATGATTCAATGGTTCAATAGTACAATGGTTCAATGCTTCAATGCTTCAAAGGTTCAGGGGTGAAATATTTCAGTGGTGAAATGTTCCAATGTTTCAATGATTCAATGGTTCAATAGTACAATGCTTCAATGCTTCAATGGTTCAGTGGTGAAATATTTCAGTGGTGAAATGTTTCAATGTTTCAATGATTCAATGGTTCAATAGTACAATGCTTCAATGCTTCAATGGTTCAGTGGTGAAATATTTCAGTGGTGAAATGTTCCAATGTTTCAATGATTCAATGGTTCAATAGTACAATGCTTCAATGCTTCAATGGTTCAGTGGTGAAATATTTCAGTGGTGAAATGTTTCAATGTTTCAATGATTCAATGGTTCAATAGTACAATGCTTCAATGCTTCAATGGTTCAGTGGTGAAATATTTCAGTGGTGAAATGTTCCAATGTTTCAATGATTCAATGGTTCAATAGTACAATGCTTCAATGCTTCAATGGTTCAGTGGTGAAATATTTCAGTGGTGAAATGTTTCAATGTTTCAATGATTCAATGGTTCAATAGTACAATGCTTCAATGCTTCAATGGTTCAGTGGTGAAATATTTCAGTGGTGAAATGTTCCAATGTTTCAATGATTCAATGGTTCAATAGTACAATGCTTCAATGCTTCAATGGTTCAGTGGTGAAATATTTCAGTGGTGAAATGTTTCAATGTTTCAATGATTCAATGGTTCAATAGTACAATGGTTCAATGCTTCAATGCTTCAATGGTTCAGGGGTGAAATATTTCAGTGGTGAAATGTTTCAATGTTTCAATGATTCAATGGTTCAATAGTACAATGGTCCAATGCTTCAATGCTTCAATGGTTCAGTGGTGAAATCTTTCAGTGGTGAAATATTTCAATGTTTCAATGATTCAATGGTTCAATAGTACAATGGTTCAATGCTTCAATGGTTCAGTGGTGAAATATTTCAGTGGTGAAATGTTTCAATGTTTCAATGATTCAATGGTTCAATAGTACAATGGTTCAATGCTTCAATGCTTCAGTGGTGAAATATTTCAATGGTTCAATGCTTCAATGGTTTAATGGTTCAATGGTTCAATGGATTTGCCCTGGCATAGAAGACTCCCAGTTCGAATCCCAGTCTATCGTGAAAAAAAAGTTATATCTTTGAAAGGATTAGTATGTATTTCATCACCCATTTTTAGTGCACTATTGCTGTTGGTATGTTACGGAAATCTGGGTAGCCTAATTGTTGCGATCCTAGCCACGCAACGGAATGGATCCTGGTTCATGTCCTCATGTCAGACTTTATCGTGGGCGGCAGCATCTATTTTTAAAACAACATTGAACTGGGATTTAGATACCATATAAATAAATGGTCAACATAGTTGTGTCAACCGTGTTTGCAATGTCATGTGCGCCTGCAGATTGTACGCATGGATGATTAAGAATATCCGGTGAGGAATATTTCAATGGCAATGGACACTGTGTGGCACAAGGAACTGGATAAGAATGTTGACATTTGGCAAGTGTACCGACATGAGTCATACCTGGTGGTTGGTTTACTAATATGTCGACTGAAAATGTACCAAAGCACTGCCAACAGAAATTGCAAATTATGCATCCAAATTACAGCTAAGGTTTTTTCTTAAATGATATGTCATTTATTTTTTCATTCGTTCTTTAAAGTTGCAGAGTCTGATGAAAATACCACATTTTTTCAAAAACCCAAAACACTGACCTAGATTTGATTCTACATTTCTGACATAGATACTGATGCATTTATCGAGCAAATGTTGCTGCCTAGAAGTGAATAAATACCAAGTCAATTTAATAGAACCTGATACTGCAGAAGCCTATTGTGTCAGAGATTTGGCATGCTTGGCAACATTATTTTAGCATGTTTGCATTTCAAATATCTAAATAATTAGCGTCTTAAAATAAAAGTTATTTCAAACCAAAGTAAGATAGCTTATAATATAACAAACAACATAATATACATACTTCATCAAATGACAAAAACCATTAGATGCAACTTTAAGTAGAATGCTCTCCCGCAGGCCTGTATGTCATCCTGGTAGATGTACATAGTAGTCTAAGTTATCATATACAGGTTAGGACAAAACTTTTAAAATTAAAAAAAAAACTAATATAGAACCTACTAACACCCAAAACCACAAAAGATTGGCCCGAGAAAGATCAGGTAAACACTCCCGAGTGCGGGACCAGACCAATCCAGTATCGCAGCTGTCCAGCTTTGAAAACAAGCACCCTCAAGGGAGCTTACACGTTATGGGCAGAATACAAAACTTGTCACAAAGAAAAAGAATAAATGTTGGTATGACACTTGGCATACTCTATCTATTACACCGATCTTTGTCCTGTCCGGGTAATGCTGGACATCAGGGAAGATAGCAACAAGTATCAATTTTATAAGTCTTTGTTTTGACTCAGCCAGAGAATGAATCCACAAACTCCTCCTACATGCAAAGCAAGCGCTCAACTCTTTTAGCCATCCTATTCACGCGTAGCCTACTTTAAAGTTGCATAGTCCGATGAAAATATCAAATTTTCAAAACCAAAATAATTACCTAGATTTGATTCTACATATCTAACTTAGATACTGGTCCACTTATTAAACATTTGTCATCTCATAGAAGGGAATACTGAGGCAATTTAATAGAATCCGTTACTGCAGAAGCCTATGGTGTCAGAGTGTTGGTGTGCTTGCCAAAATTAATTTGGCATGTTTGTACTTCAAATATCTCCAAACTTAGCCATTTAAAATAAGAGTTACTTCAAATGAAAGTAAGGTAAATTATAACGATCAACCTAATATATATAGCTCAGAAAATTATAGAAACTCAAAACCATCGGACTATGCAACTTAACTTTCATTCAGAATAGATTGGGGTAAATAAATCCTATCTTGCCAGCTTGAGTGTACCACATACAACAGGCCACCATTTGGGGGAACTATGCTGGGAAAGCTATACGGAATCTAGAGGGTTTTTTGGGTGTTTTTTAGGGTGTTTTATTTGGGGGGGCGTGTTAAATATGTTTGTTCATAATTGTCAGTGCCGAGGCATTGGTCTCACAGCCGTTGAACAATCGTTGTCGGTTACACATATTGGTTAAAGAGTAATGTGTGTTGAATTGTGTTAGAACACAAATGAATGCATACTCAAAGGTACACATTATCTCTGTAGCAAACATCATTTAACACTTACAATGTCACAACCAAAATTGATTGATTAAATATTTAGATTAGGGATTTAGGAAGCTTATTTTGCCATAGTTTGAAAGGCGACCCAACATGACCTAAATCTCTATTGTGAGTGATTGTTCAATACTAGGCTTTGCGACTTAATACCTGATATGATGTGCTAGTTCACACACATGCACACACACATATATATAGTATAGTTATACAAATCTTACCTGGGTACAGATGATGGATAACTGGTGTTTTCTCGAGGTACTAGCCTCGGATAGTCGTGGGTCGGGGAGAAGGAAGCACATCCGGGTCCGGCCACATTCTCAAAGTGTCTGTACGAGAGGAAATTGCTTGTCACGGTTAGCAATGCAATCCCCCCATTCATATCGTCTCACAGCGACGAAAACTTGTTCTCGGCCATCATCCTATTGAAAATATGCACGATGGCTGTGAGGGCAGAAAGAACCCCTTTGTGGACTATGTGCAGGGCCACCTCAAACTTCTTGTGTTCCACACTTAGTTTGACTTCCGGGTCCATTTCTTTAATGGCGGATTCCAGGATCCCCTTGATCCCCATAAATTTCTCGGCCATTTTGATGATCAATTCAGCCAGCTTAAAAGTGATGAAGTGCCCCTGAATAGTTTTCCTCATCAGTGTCGTAATGTGGACTTTCTTCTGCACTTCTTGATCTCTTGGTCTCTTTACCACAGGATTTCGCTATTTACCCTCATGTTTTGTGTCGGAGTCTGAACTTGTAGAGGATGAGTCGGACGAAGAGTCGGACAAAGAAGATTTGTGTTTCCTCCTTTTCTTCATCTTCTTCTTGCTCTTTTTCATGTGGGGCTTCTTCTTATGGGCCCTCGTGTACTTGTCCCCTTCCGAAAAGTGCACTTTCTTTTTGTGTTTGCATTTGCACGCAGACACTACCACTTCTTCCTCTGACTCATCATAGACCAGACGCGATGGACAAATCGCTAGAGCGTGGGCCTCGCGTGCAGAAGATTGGGAGTTCGCGAGTTTGGTTCCTGGTGGAGTAAAACCAATGAAATTGATACTTGTCACTTCCTAGCCTGGTGCTCGGGATTATTAGGATAGGGTAAGGGCTGGTTAGCTTGGTGTCAGGATAATGTTACTGAGTGGGGTATCAGTTTATGGTGCCGGCGGCCTGATTTCCCAGTGGGGCAGCACTATAAAATCACCATGAGTGTGTACTGTCACAAGTCGGTACCCGTCCTGATATGACCTTAGATGTTGCTAGGATGTAAAACAACAACAAACAAACAAATCTGACTCATTGTCACACGAGGCCTGATCTTCAGAAAGATCCTCCCACTCCAATTCATTGGAATCCAGCACCACCTTGGATTTCTTCTTCTTGGTGGCCACTCTGGGGGGCAACATCTCCTCTATCTTTTGTTGAACCAGTCTCGTGACTTGTTCATCTAGGTCATTTGGTCCTGGGCCAGTGTCGTACCCCCCCTCCCCTGCCTCGTCTGATTCCCTTTGTTCAGGCGAGGGCGACCTTTGTACCTGTGCCGGCGGTGAGCGGTGTTCATCTTCACTAAGTGCATGAGATGCCTCAGCCTTATTCCCCTTCGTAGCTATAGCTCGGAGACTGTGAGTAAAAACAAAAACCAATGGTTAGGCATTGTTTAGGCTGGCTATCACACTGATAATTAGAGTATAATTATTTGAGGTCTGTATTATGGCATTAAAAACAGTATTTAATGCAGCCCTTTGGCTAATTTGACAGTCGCAGGATGATGATATGGTAAACCAACCGCTCCACCCGAGGGGTAGGGACCAGTGTAGTGGTGCCCTCCCACACTCTAAGAACCTATAAACTTCTTCCACCTGTGGCTTTCTTCGCCAACAAGTTGAAGAAAATACTATAGGACTTGGAGGTATGCCTTAACAAGAATAACGAATGGGGAATCTTAAAGAAAACCAGGAATAAATCCTAGTGATGTAAGTGGCTCCTGCCAAATATCTCTTCATTTGACAATGGTCGGCTTAATTAATAATCAAACAATGGATGCATTGTTCTAATGATTATATGTAACACGATCGAAACTAAGCTGTAAATTAGCTCAAACTTATTGACATTTTTTTTTAAACTGTGTATGTGAATGCTAACATGAACTGAACCAACGTATTGATTTTGAAAGATACTAACCTTGTTGGTTTCGTAGTTAAAGTAGAAAAACTGCCGGAGCTGCTCACAAATATCCTCCTGCTGTGAGCTGATTATGCTAATTGCTGGACCCGGATGTGCTTCCTTCTCCCTGGGCTATGAGTAGCCAGAGGCGTAGTACCGAGGTAAAATATATATATATATATGTATAGTGATAAACCCCTTATCATCGCATGTAATAAAATCTAGAGTTGGTTGCACTTCCCCCCCCCGCTCCCCGGAGTGTGGGTGGGTACCAGCATGCACCTCTCCGCCTCCTGCGTGGGGCCTCTCCTTCACGAGCTCGGAGACATTACTTTATTATAATTATATATATATATTACTATGCGATGTCAGTACTGTACAGTCTATGACTTCACCGTCTTTGACTATGACTCAGATGCTACTCTTGATAAGATGAGTAGCAAATTGCCTGCTACACAGATTGTTATATTTAGTTGACCACCTTCTCCTGACTGAAATGTCAACTCGATCGCATCTTTTAATATAACCAATAAAAAAGAAATGGACGGAGGCTTGTTGAGATAAGTGTGGTTCGCGGCAGTAGTAGGTGAGGTTTGTCACTATGATTAGTTAGTATGAAACGCCAGCTAATAACGCCAGCTAATACAATAAGTGATATCGGTGCTTGTCCTGCTTGCTACATGCCTTGAACAAGCAGGACCAGTCAGAAGAAAACAGTTTATAACTTGGACAAAAAAAGCTGGCTGGTTGGTTGTTGGAGTTTTACGTCCTGACAACATCTAAAGTAATATCAGGATGGATAGCGACTTGCGACAGTGCACACTCATGTCAACTTTATAGCACTGCCCCACTGGGAAATCAGTGTGGGCACCATGACCTGATATCCCGCTCAGTCACATTATCCTTACTCTGAGTTAACCAGTTCTTGCCCTATCCTATTAATGCTGAGTGCCAGAGTAGGAAGCGACAAATATCAATTTTATACATCATTGGTTTGACTCGACCGGGAACCAAACTCCTGATCTCCTGCACGCGACGCCCCCGCTCTACCGATTCGGCCACCGCGCCCGGTGACAAAAAAAGAGAAGAATAAAAGAAAAAGAAAAAAAAGGAGGGTGGAATTGTGCATGTTGCCTGTAACATGAGTAATTCATGACGCTGGAGACCGTGCTGGGGTACCAGGATAACTTCATAACGTAAGACTAGCATTCCCTAGTAAGCTGGGGGAGGTTGCCACCGGTAACGAGTGACTTTCATGACGTTGGAGACCGTGCTAGGGTACCAGGATAACTTAATAACATAAGACTAGCATTCCCTCGTAAGCTGGGGGAGGTTGACACCGGTAACCTGTGACTGTCGCAACGTTGGAGACCGCATGCTAGGGTACCAGGACAGCTATGGTGGGGTTGCTAGGATCCCCAGGACACAAAATAGTAGCATTTACCCATGGATACCAATGATTCCTGGTGAGCCGTTGCGACAACGCTCATTCACTGCTGTAACACTGTAAAGTACGGTTCGGATCCCTAAGTAGTCTCAACGGTTAAGAAACACTATATGGTGGAGTAGTACTAAGAGCGTGTCGGATGTCCGACTTGGTTGTTACAACTGCAGAAGAGTTAACAATTGTGCCTCCGATGTCAGTCTTTCCTTTAGTTAAAATAAAAGGTACTGTGCACTATTTCTGTCTCCGGCGTCTTGAATTAGTCATGTAGCCGAAGAGAAGCAATGAGATCAAGCCTGACCAGATTAGCCCTTGGGAGTGAACTTCAGAGCTGAGGCATCCATGGACTAACGGGTAAATGCCACTTTTATATGCTTAGTCACCATTTGGGGCGTCTATCGGCAATTCTCTATCAACAATGTCCAAGCGACACAAGCCGAAACTTGACGCTTTGATCGATATTACACAAAGCAGGCAATACATGGATGAAACAGGCATGACATGTTTAACGATTCAATAATGACAGAATCAATACTCGAATATTCCAAATTTCACATTGCTTACTTTAGTAATATGTTACTCTATAGAGTGTCATGTAGTGATGGTACAGGTAAAATAGTTAAATAGTTCAGTATATGTTCACTTCAAAGGAAACCTGAAACATCTGATCTGATGGAATATGTAATACATAATAATACATAACATGTCCCTAGTAACATCTGAGATCATATCAGGACAGGTACCGACCTGTGCCAGTGCGCACTCATGGTAACTTTATAGTGCTGCCCCACTGGGGGACTAGGCGACCAGCATCATGACCAGATATCCCACTCAGTCACATTGTCCGGTACTGAACGACCAATCCATGTCCTTTCATAAGTCGTATTGATGCTGAGTGTCAGGCTAGGTAGCAAGAGGTAGCAATTTGATAAATTATTGGCTTGACTCTGTCAGGGTTTGAACCCAGGGAGACTAACAAACGCTCTTACTGATTCGGCAATGATGTACTAGTATGTTGCCTTCAATACTATGACCGGGCGCGATGGCCGAATCGGTAGAGTCCGGGCCTCGCGTGCAGAAGGTCGGGAGTTCAGTTCCCGGTGGAGTAAAACCAATGACTTTAAAATTGATACTTGTCGATTCCTAGCCTGACACTCGGCATTAATAGGATAGGGCAAGGACTGGTTAGCTCAGTGTCTGGATAATGTGACTGAGTGGGAAATGGGGGCATTGTGCCGGCAGCCTGATTTCCCAGTGGGGTAGCAGTATAAAGTCACCATGAGTGCTCACTGTCACAAGTCGGTACCCGTCCTGATATGATCGTTGATGTTGCTAGGACGTAAAACAACAACAAACAAACAAATCAATAGTATGATTTAATATTATTCTCTGATTATATCTCGCATATATCTGGTGGTATAATTCTCTGGTTATATATTGCGTATATCTGGTGGTATCATTCTCTGATTGTATATTACATATATCTGGTACAGTGGTAGTGTAATTCTCTGGTTGTATATCGCATACATCTGGTAGTATAATTCTCTGATTATCTATCACATATATCTGAAAGTATAATTCTTTAGTTGTATATCGCATATATCTGGTAGTATAATTCTCTGATTATATATCACATATATCTGGTAGTATAATTCTCTGATTGTATATCGCATACATCTGGTAGTATAATTCTCTGATTATATATTGTGTATATCTGGTGGTATAATTCTCTGATTATATATCACATATATCTGGTAGTATAATTCTCTGCTTGTATATCGCATATATCTGGTAATATAATTCTCTGATTATATATCGGATATATCTGATTATATATCACATATATCTGCTAGTATAATTCTCTGATTACTGGGTAAGCCTCTATAACTTATAACACTCCACCTCAACGGCATCAGTAAAGGGCTGCCACATTACAAGCTGCCTATATACAAGTATACAAGCACGTATAGTACTATACCACCATACCTTTTGTACACCAGCCTGACAATTTAAATTATGAACCCTTTAAAATGGCTACAATTATGGCCAGTTGGTTGAAATTTGTGCCTGTGTGGATATGCAGAAAGCGATACGTGTGAAGGCAATCACAAAACTCTGTGCAGCTCTGAACGGCGGTCACGTGACACACCGCTCCCTGAGGGTATGCATGTCTGTTCAATGCAGAAGAGGGGGAAAAAACACTGAAATTCAAATAGGTTTGTATGGGGAAAATGTCACTCCAATAATCTCTTTAAAAAATATCACATTTCCTGGCATCAAATGTTATTCGAGCTGATTTGAAAGCTCTTATGTTGTTGGTTTTTTTGGGGGGTGAAATAATTAAATGCATTCTTGTGTGTTCTTTAAAACACTGATAGCGGGGGGGGGGAGTTTATTTCTAACTTTTCTTTTTTATGACGGCCACTGGCATTATACTCCTAATACCCACAGCATGCGATGTTTTTTTTACAGAAATGGCTTTAGTACCTCAAATAAATATATATAACTCAAAGAAGCCCCTTTCCCGACGTGTTAGAATATTGGTAATTTCACAAAGATATGGAATTAATATTGTAGAGCTATTTATTATATGTAGGATATATTTATCAATTCAATGATACACTTTGTATATATGAGCCTGTCTCAAAAGGTGACAACTCTTTTTGTTTTGTCCATTGTAATGATTGACACAAAACAGCACAGAAACGGTTACACTCAAAACACAAGGACATTTGCTTCAAAGGAATATATATTCTATTGGGATTATGTAAACACCATGTAAAAAACAAATCAGTTTATCCTGAGCAAATGAATAAGCAGATAGTATGTTGATCATTACAATGGACAAAGTTTTGTCCCATATTGCTTAGCACCTTTTGAGACAGTGTCATATTTATCTGCTTCTCTACATAGAGAGAATCAGCTCACTTTAGTCCCTGGGGAATTTCTATATTATTAAAATTGTCCAGCATATATTTACACTTATAGATACAGTGTGTATAGATAACTATTGACATTGGGACATATATCTTGTGAGTGATGGAAACAAAGAGAACATTGAGCCTAGAACAGGATTCGAACACATACTTATCATTCATTCTAGGGCAAGTGTCCTAACAATTAGACTATCTATGCTTCCTGATGCAATGACCCTTATGTGAATCATTGCCTGAGCGATCAGTGCAGACCACCACACCCATCTCCCTCGGATCGTACGTCTTTTAAATGGTTTATATCTATTAGTTATTTAATCTTACACTTGCATGGAATCGACTGGCATATGAGACTTTCTCAAAAGGTGCTAAGCAATATGGGACAAAACTTTGTTCATTGTAACGATCAACATACTATCTGCTTATGCATTTGCTCAGGATAAACTGATTTGTTTTTTACATGAAGTTTCATAATACAAATAGAATATATATTGATTTGAAGCAAATGTCCTTATGTTTTCAGTGTAACTGTTTCTGTGCTGTTTTGTGTAAATCATTACAATGGACAAAAAAAAAAGAGTTATCACCTTTTGAGACAGGCTCATGTACATGCATGGTAGATTATCCAACCACACAGTGCATAGCTTGTACAGGATCCTGGTCATGCAATCAGTGTATGGGAATGATGACAACATATGTAAATTGCCCCGAGAGCATTTTTGTCATTCCTAGTCTAGCACCTTAATCAGGTTCTTTGCCTGAAAGGTCAGTGCAGCCTACTACATATAGGTATGTCTATACATATATGATATGAGTGGACATACATATATATGTATCTCTATACATTATATAGATATATGTTTTGGTGTGCATATGGGTATGTATGTTTATGCCGATGCCTATATACCGTATATGTCCCAATAGAATCACGGTACCTAATAGAAGCACACTCCCATTTCAATATTGAAAGCATGCACAAGTTTACCTTCCATGCTATATTCAGACTGAATGCACATAAAATAAGACTATCCCACTTTATGTCAGAGGCAAGACAAAAACAAATAAAAATGTACGATCATATTCAGACTGAATGCACATAAAATAAGACAATCCCACTTCATTTCAAAGGCACAACAAAAACAAATCCATGAAATTCTTTAACTTTGAATAGATGCGCATCCATGTGTCTGCACTCGCGCAGTGCGTGTCTATTGGGACATATACTGTATACATTTGTACAGGGGGTGTGAATAAACGGGCCCTAAAACACATCGTACATAACATTAACAGCTCAAAGTTTTTTTCACAATTCTTTTTCAAATAATTGGCTTCTAGATATATCCCTACATGCTCTAATTCACCCAATGAATAAGATTTCACTGAGATCTTCCCAATGAAGCCTTATTTGTATGTGCTTTAAAAGAAAAGAAATACATTAAAAATAATATTATGGACTAAGGATCCTATTCCCGGAGATGGTTGTCAAGGAAGCTTTCCCAGTATCCCAGAGCTACCAGTAAAATTTAAATACTTATTTAACTGCTTGCAGGACCCAGAAATATTTATAACATCATCCAGACCCTTGCGCCAGTGCCCAATTAGGTGGTTTTTTTTGGTGCAGCGTGATCTGGCTGTTAGCTTTATTCATTACACAGATATTAATCCCCTAATGAGGTTAGCCTGGCATGCTTCTGATCATCACCACTAGGGGTCAGGTCTGTGTGTGTGTGGGAAGGGTGGGTGGAGGATTGATTACGCTGAGGATGCTCCATTAAAAGGCACCCATCCATAACAATATTATGGGATGGGGGGAGACGCGGGAAGAGGGAGCTGCGGGAGGAGAGTGGGTGGAGATTGGTTGTATGAATGTGAGTGTTGGTAGGAACGGGTTTTGGGAGGGAGGGGAGGGGGGGGGGGGGTTGTACGCTGTAGGGAAGAGAGAGGGGAAATAGAAAGAGGCATGGACATACATTAAGCATGGACAGCAACCTGTTTCAATTACCGATAATAATTGCATATTAATTAGGCTCGGATTGGTTGGTTGTTGGAGTTTAACATCTTGGCAACATCTAAGGTCATATCAGGAGGGTACCGACTTGTGACAGTGCACACTCATGGCGACTTTATAGTGCTTCCCCACGGGTAGACCAGGCCACTAGCATCATGATCTGATATCCCACTCAGTCTCATTATCCTGACACTGAGCCAAACTAGTCCTTGCCCTATCCTACTAATGCCGAGTGCCTGGCTAGGAAGCAACAAGTATACAGTTTTAAGTCATTGGTTTGAGTAGACCAGGGTTCGAACTCGTGGGTTCGAATCCATGAGGAAGATAGAGGGTAATAATAGAAATTAGCATGGACATACATTAAGCATGGAAAACAACCTGTTTCAATTACCGATACTAATTGCATATTAATTAGGCTCGGATGATTCTCCAAAGCTAGGCTGTTAATTAATATATATTTACTTGCAATTATGTCACCAAATGCATTAATTAACTCATTACAGTGTTTGTTGTTTACCATGTAGTAGTTCCTTTTTGTGAAATTTAGAAATCGTAGAGAACGGTTGTTCGTACCGTATATGTCCCAATAGAAACACACTACCCAATAGAAACACACACCCCTGCCCCATTTCTAGATTGAAAGCACGCATAAATGTACGATCATATTCAGACTGAATGCACATAAAATGAGACAATCCCACTTTATTTCAGAGGCACAACAAAAACAAATCCATGAAATAATAAACAGTGATAAATGTTTCACAATATCTGCATATGTAATCATAGTACATTATAATTTGAAACAAACTATCGCAAATAATTACTTTGCGCCCAAGGAAAATAAATAGACACGCATCCACGTGTCTGCACTTACGCATGCAGTGCGCGTCTATTGGGACATATACAGTATTTAGTTTACACTAATCGGTTATTAAGAACCCAGTAGTATGATTGATAATTGTTATATCAATTGGATCGAATACTCAGAAAACAATTACATGGGACACTTTTCATAAACGTGTTGAATCAACTGGAATTTAATGGTGTTACTGAGATTCCTACTTTGAAAGACAACAAATTGTGCCCTAGATTACTAGATAAATTACCAAACCACTCTGAGGTTAAATATATTTGGATAGAGAAGTACAGAGAGGTATGGTATGAAAGTAGGGTTATAAATGTATAAGGAGGCCATGTATGTATGATCCGTAAGAACACATTATCCTTCTATATTCCTTCCAATTGTACTACCATTTATCATATACAAAGTCCCAGATGACCCTAAAACCACATGAAAGTTTGGTTTAACTGTACCGGAAGTGGCCTGGGGCCGACAATTGTGTTTGGATTAACCGGTACTTTGGATTAACCGACTTTGGTTTAACCAACTTTTTTATATGATAAATTTTGCCGGGCCGCCGACAAAAGTTTGGATTAACCGATCGTTTGATTTAACCGAGCTTGGTTTAACGGGGTTGTACTGTAGATGGACGCCATATATGTGTGATGTATAAGAACACATTCCCCTTTTATATTCCTCGAAAATGTACTCATCATATATAAGGAGGTTATATGTGTTGTATAAGAACACATTCTCCTTTAATATTCCTTCAAAATATACTATATATATATAGTATAAATATTATGTATGCGAATATTATTGAGAATGGCGTTGGTATCTCCTGGGTGGTGATCCGATACAGATACTCTGATATGTTCTATGCTTCTATTGATTTGTTGAATATGTTCTATGATTCTACTGAGTTGTTGGAGCAACCTGGGGAGCCGGGTGTGAGCTGAGAAGTAGGTCAAGTAGGCCTAGACTGCAGGCAACTGGCCAAGATAGTGGCGTGCTGGTCAGTTGGTAATCCATGTACCAACCCACATTTCATTCTACCAGAAGCCATACCTTACACAGACACATGGCCACCCATATCACCCATACCACAATGGCGAAACCTAGCAATGTCATCTGGCGTTCTTTCAAAATTAAGAGAGATATTTGATGCAAGGCGACATTCATTTGACAGCGAACAGAAGTCATAGTGGCAGCACAGTGATGGCAGCTGAGGCAGTGCCGGCGGTGACTCCAGGATTTGCCTGAGTTATGACTGTGATTATTTACCATCCTATGCCTGTGTGTTGATAAGGACACATTCTCCTTTTATATTCCTCAAAATTGTACTCACTATATAAAAGAACGTCATATATATGTGTTGTCTAAGAACACTTTCGTCCTTTATATTCCTTCAAAATATCCTCTATTTATAATCCATGTTAAAACCCACATTTCATTCTACCAGAAGCCACACCTTACACATTACACAGACACATTGCCACTCATATCAACCGTAACACAATGGCAAAACCCAGAAACATGATCTGGCATTCTTTCACAATTAAGAGAGATGCTTCATGCAAGGCGACATTCATTCGGCTACAGACAGAAGCCATCTCAGCCGCGCAGTGACGGCAGCTGAGGCAGTGCCGGCGGTAACTCCAGGGTTTGGCTGAGTTATGACTGCGATTATTTACTGTGCCGCGCCTGGCCGGGTGCAGCACTGAGTGTTCAGCCGCCAGGAGGCGCCCTGGTCTTCGGCACCAATAGAAACCAACCGATGCATGCCGGGACTGGCTACAGCGGCGGGCAGTATTAATCCTTGACGATGTTGTTATGTTCCCAGAAAGGTGCGGACGGAGGTGGTGTCTGTATATAACTCAACATAACCCGATGGGATGACCAAATCAGTTGAGCGTTCATCCCCCATTTTGGTAGGTCATGGGATTTCAACCCCCATCCTCCCCTTCAAACCCTGAATGAAACCGATGACTTAAAAATTGATACCTTCCACTACCTAATATATATGTGATGTGTAAAACTTATGCGAGTATAAAGGTGTGTAAGGGAATATTCCTTACTGGCCACTCTAATGTTGTGTACTTTCTTTATGGCTGACCCATCTTCACTGTGGGACAGGTGGCGCCACCACCCCAACTGCTACCAGTGCCGTGAATACTGTCATTCGCGCACTGGAAAAGTATATATATATGTCATGGGGGTGTTGAAAATGGGAAATATTGCGCCTAGAGCGGGACTCGAACCCACATCTCTTTGCATTCCGGGCCAGTGTGCTAACCATTACACCACCTAGGCTCCCTGATATCAACACACTACCCACGCCTACCTGTCTATGCGGCTCCTTGCCTGAGAGGTCAGTGCAGACCACTACACTCGTCCCCCTGGAATTGTAAGTCTTTTAATGCTTACAATTACATACATACAGGCAATGCACTAACACATACATACACAGGGTAGGTTCAACAACTATACAGCGCATAGCTTGTACAGGATCATGGTCACGGCAACCAGTGTCATGGGGGTGATGAAAATGGGAAATATTGCGCCTAGAGCGGGACTCGAACCCACATCTCTTTGCATTCCGGGCCAGTGTGCTAACCATTACACCACCTAGGCTCCCTGATATCAACACACTACCCACGCCTACCTGTCTATGTGGATACTTGGCTGAGAGGTCAGTGCAGACCACTACATATATATATATGAAGCTGCATGGGGTGGCTTTAGAAATATACAGGCTAACGAGGGCCTGACTTTGAGACTAGATTCCATCTACATTACCATCGCTAGGTAAACACACACCGGCTGGTGAGCATAGAGGTCATGGTTCCCGGCATTACTAGGATAGCACAAGAAACAGTGGAATGAGGAAAACCAATTGTCTGCGATTGAAATTACCTCTGCTTAATCAACTAATGTAGCCCCCAAAAAAGGAGGGAATGAGACAAACTTAAGCATAGTATAATAAAAAGACGTGATTCATCCATCTGCCTAGGAACTGGATGGCCGAATGAGTTGCGCATCTCCTTCCCATCTGACAAGTCCTAGTATTCAAACCTGTACTTTCGAAACATGACCGAGTGAAAAAAGTGTGCTTGTCGCTACTTAGCCTTTCATTCAGCATGACTAGGATATATGGCAAGGAGCGGTGGCTTGTCCCTAATTGAATTTCTCCCTTGTTGAATATAACTAAAATATAGGTTTGGGTGAGGAGGCAGAGTGATTTTGAATGGGTCGAAGCTGAAAGTTGAGGTCCATTTAAAATCAAACCAACGACCATTAATTTAATGATTATTCTGGTGCCTAAAGCCTAGTACACACCTCCCGTATAGGATTCGCGCACTAAAACCGGCGACTCGACCCGACCCGCTTAAAACTGAAAACGGGCCGATTCGTTTTTCGAATCGCGAATCGCAATCATAATCGGCCTGTTTTAGCCCTAAAACTGAAGTTTTATGCGCGAATCGCAATCGCTAGGTGTGCGCGGGGAGCGCACACCTTGCAATTTTTGTGTGCGAAACGGGCAGTTTTAGATCGTATACGGTAGGTGGGTGCGCACAAACGGTAGGTGTGTACCAGGCATAAGAGTATGAACAATCATCTCCTTCATTTCTTATGGCGCGTATTCAAAGCTATTTGGTATTTGCTGTGAAGCTTTATTCTGGAGATTTCATATGGCACTCGTGTCATACGACCGAGCAGAAAGTAACACTGGATAAAGGTAACACATGGGTAGTAAATTGATTGGATGGTATGTATATTGAGTTGGTGGGGTGAGAAGAGGTGTGTAGGGAGAAGGGTGTTGGGGGGGAGAGGTTTTAGAGAGGACAGGTACATAGGAGGAAAGGGGATGTGGGGGGGGGAGAGTTTAGGGAAGAGGTGTGTAAGGGGGTGATTTGTGGATGGGTATGTGTGTGGAGACTGGTATGTGTAGCAGGGATGAGGGTGTTGTGGGGGGGGGGGTGCAGGTTGGCAGGAATGAGTTAGTTCGTGGCTACGTCATGTTGAGCTGACTCAGCATTATATTATTCGATGGGGGTTTACTCAAATGTATCAACCTCTATATCACTCTGCAATTCCTTATGTGACAAATTAAATAGTACCACTATGTTCATTCAATATGCAAAACAAATCGACTTTCTATCAGGTCTAAGCGGTATTATTTGTGTTATTCAACCATAATGCACTTGATAGAAATATACCATCGATAACAGAAATAATAATAAGAAAACCCACTTTGTCTCTCATAGAATGAAGAGACTGTCGCGGCTACTTGAATAATAGATCCCGCCTTATGCATTCCTTTGTTTTCTCTCCCATATTTCTCTCCCACACACAAGCCGAAGGGTCGTGTGTCTCCTCGCTCACCTCATAAAGCCCGGGGCATATGAGCCCTGCGGAGACACAAGGGCCACATGGATGTAGCGCCATAGAACCACACAGCCATAGAACCACAGAGACACAACAGTGCCACACCGGTACAGAGCCATAGCACCATAGAATCACATAAGTCCAGAGCCACAGGGCCAGAAACCCACAGTCACTGAACCACAGAGACACAGAACCACAGAGACACAGAGCCATAGCACCATAGAATCACATAAGCCCAGAGCCACAGGGCCAGAAACCCACAGTCACTGAACCACAGAGACATAGAACCACAGCGACACAGAACCACAGGGCCAAAACCCCACAAAGCCATAGAGCCATACAACCATATAATCACATAGGCAAGATCCACAGGCCCAGCGACCCATAGAGTCACAGAACAACATAATCAGATAGATACAGAACCACAGAGACACAGAACCACAGGCCACAGCACCACAGCACCACATCACCACAACTCCACAGAACTACAAAACCACGGCAAGTTGCTGGGTGGACAGGAAGCAGGTGTGGAGACGGGAGCTGCTCGGTTAAAAACACACAGGACGTGAGCAGCTCCCAATGAAGCAGTCTGAACCCACACCTGCTCTCACCGACTCATTACACTGGGCCGCGGGCTGCACCCCGGGTAAACTGTCAAGGAATCTTGTACACCGCCGTCCCCACCCACCCCCACCCCCACCTCCAACCCCCGCCCAACCCCCTCCCACCATGCGTTGGGCGACAGACTCCTTGCAGCCCGGGACACACAGACATCCGAATGTGGAAGTGGCTGTGGTGACGGATGAGCTGAGAGCTTTGTTTATGCAGATGGTGCAGCGTAATTTGACTATAGTGATAGATTAACGCCATAACTCATTTCCGGTTGTCTATGTATCCTGGTGTCCTGTTCCACCGCCACCTACAAACAGGCGACCAGTAGCTAGGCTTATGTTTTCTTGGACGAGCAGAATTTGAAGACAAGAGAGGCACGCGGATTTGAGCTCAACCTATTAAAAAAAGTTACAACATGAATATGTGACGCACTATGCCTGTTAAACCGGGTATCTGTTATAATGTATTGATCAGTTGAGGTAGTTGTTCACCAGTCTGACATTAGCAAAATAATTGGTCTTGGACCGCAGAGGATCGGGATCAAGGTAGGAGATCAGTAAAAAAAAAAGCTGCAGTGTTTTGTCAGTCTACCTAGTGACAATCTGTGGGTATCAGGGGAAAAATCAGGAACCATGCAAATAATCGGAACTTTTCAAATATCGCAGTACCACTATTTATTATAAATAAAAAGAATTACTATTACTAAGATTACTACACGTGCTACTAGTACTAATAGTATTAGTATTACTTGTATTAGTACTACGAATACGAATATTACTGATAGTACTACTAGTATTTCTAGTACTACTAATACTACAAGTATTACTAGTGTTACTAGTACTACTGGTACTACCAGTACTACTGATCCACTGGTACCACTGGTACCACTGGTACTAGTGGTACCACTGGTACTGCTAGTACTACTGGTACCACTGATACTACTCGTACCACCGATACTACTCGCACCACTAGTACTACTGGTACCACTAGTACTACTGGTACCAATGATACTACTGGTACCACTGATACTACTGGTACAACTAGTACTACTGGTACCACTGGTACTACTGGTACCACTGATACTACTCATACCACTGATACTACTGGCACCACTGATATTAATGGTACCACTAGTACTACTGGTACCACTGATATTACTGGTACCACTAGTACTTCTGGTACGACTGATACTACTGGTACCACTAATACTACTGGTACCACTAGTACTACTGGTACCACTGATATTACTGGTACCACTGATACTACTGGTACCACTGATACTACTGTTACCACTGATCCTACTGGTACCAGTGGTACTACTGCTACCACTAGTACTACTGGTACCACTAGTACTATTGGTACCACTAGTACTACTGGTACCACTAGTACTATTGGTAGCACAAATACTACGGGTACCACTAGTACTGCTGGTAGCACTGGTCCTCTTGGTACCACTGATACTACTGGTACCACTGCTACTACTGGTACCACTAGTACTACTGGTACCACTGGTCATATTGGTACCACTGATACTACTGGTACCACTGGTACTACTGGTACCACTAGTACTACTGGTACCACTGATACTACTGGTACCACTAGTACTACTGGTAACACTGATACTACTGGTACCACTAGTACTACTGGTGCCACTAGTACTACTGGTACCACTAATACTACTGGTACCACTAGTACTACTGGTAACACTGCTACTACTGGTACCACTAGTACTACTGGTACCACTGACACTACTGGTACCACTGATACCACTGGTACCAATAGTCGTACTGGTACCACTAGTACTACTGGTACCACTGGTCCTATTGGTACCACTGATACTACTGGTACCACTGATACTACTGGTACCACTAGTACTACTGGTACCACTAGTACTACTGGTACCACTAATACTACTGGTACCACCAGTATTACTGGTACCACTGATACTACTGGTACCAGTAGTACCACTGATACTACTGGTACCACTGATACCACTGGTACCACTAGTAGTACTGGTACCACTAATACTACTGGTACCACTAGTACTACTGGTACCACTAGTACTTCTGGTACCACTGATACTACTGGTACCACTAGTACTTCTGGTACCACTGATACTACTGGTACCACTAGTACTACTGGTACCACTAGTACTACTGGTACCACTAGTACTACTGGTACCACTAATACTACTGGTACCACCAGTACTACTGGTACCACTGATACTACTGGTACCAGTAGTACTACTGGTACCACTGATACTACTGGTACTACTGATACCACTGGTAGCACTAGTAGTACTGGTACCACTAATACTACTGGTACCACTAGTACTACTGGTACCACTAGTCCTATTGGTACCATTGATACTACTCGTACCCTAGGACTACAGGTCCTACTAGTAGTTCTGGTACTACTATTACATAGTACTGCATTGCACTGGGATCTCAAACGGTTATAAGCAGAACTGACTATATCGATCGGAGGCGATTATATTTGTTGTCCATATCATCGATGTACACAATCAATGAAATTCGACTCACAATATCGGGTAGTGTGCGGTGTGCTTCAGTTGCTTTACTAACCCACAGTTGTTATGTCCAAGGCAAGGTGCGTACACAATGGCCATACAACTGCATGTTCAGCACAAAGTGGCCGAGTTGTAGTGTGTTTTTTTGTTCGGGACCCCAGGCTGACCCGCCCTTGTTTGCTGATAAAGAAGGCGCGGGCAGGTCGTCTTTGATGTGATATATGTTATCGCAACCTGGCCACCGTGGCTTCAACTCCCTGCGTCTGGCACTTAGCTCTAATGCTTTCATAGCTACCTTAGATGTTGTTAGGACATAAACCACACGCACAAAAAGGCAAGCATCCTTGTATTATTTATTCAATCATTTAATTATTTATTTATTTAATGAAGACAATTCATTCCACTTACTGGTTGGGGAGGCGGTTCGGGCTGATACTACGTGTGTGAGGGGGTGAGGTGAGGTGGGTGGGGAGGGGTCGGGCTGGTACTACGTTGTGTGGTGAGGGGGTGGGGTGGGTGGGGAGGGGGTCTGGCTGGTACTACGTGTGTGTGAGGGGGGTGGGGTGGGGTGGGGAGGGGGTCGGGCTGGTACTACGTGTGTGTGAGGGGCTGGGAGGGGAGGGGGTCGGGCTGGTACTACGTGTGTGTGAGGGGCTGGGAGGGGAGGGGGGTTGGGCTGGTACTACGTGTGTGTGAGGGGCGGGGAGGGGGGTTCCGACATGCGTGTGAGCAGATGGGGGGGGGGGAGAGGTATGGGATGAGTATACTGTTTCAGTAATGCATAGTGCATATTACACGCAAGGAAACCTATCTTGGAAGAAGAACAAATACTTCAAAGCAATAACAATAAAAATCAATCGAAATGGTTGTCACTTAATATAATTCTAGGCCTGTGATGAAGTAGACATGGTTTATAAGAAACCATTTCTTCATGTTGTTAGTGTGTAGGCGTACTTTTAGAGATATGTTATTTGTTGTTGGTGGTGGTGTTGGAAGGCCAGCTAAAGATGATGTGTTGCGCCGAACATGCGCAGAGCGTGCGCCGGATATGGGCGGGCATGCTCACCTGACTGCGCATTCCCGGCACATGTTTTCTCTCTAATTTCTTTAGCAGCTTTCTGGCACAAAGTATTTACTTGAGATTCGCCTGGGGTAAACAACATCTAAGAGACAGGACCCTATAGTACCTGTGACCTGTCTTGACTGATCTGACTGACTCCTACAGTGGCAGATTGACGCCACGATTAGACTTAGAGTTGTGTTATTTAAAGTGCCTCTCACCAATAGTATGATTTTGTGGCGATGATGATGGTGGTGATGGTGGTGGTGATGGTGGTGTGGGGCGGTCATGGTGGTGGTGAGGGTGAGGGTTATGGTGATGGTGACGGTGGTTATGATGGTCATGGTCGTGGTGTGGTGGTGATGTTGATTCTGATGCTGATGATGATGGTGATGGTGATGATGGTTGTGATGTTGACCGTGATGGTGGTAATACAGATAATGGTGATAGTGCTAGCAGTAGTGATTGGTGGTTTTGATGGTAATGGTGATTAGAACAGTGATGATGGTGTTTTATGGGGACGGTGGTTGTGATGTTGACCATGACGGTGATAATAAAGGTAATGGTGATAGTGCTAGCAGTAGTGATTGGTGGTGTTGATGGTAATGGTGATTAGAACAGTGATGATGGTGGTGATGGTGATGGTGGTTGTGATATTGACCATGATGGTGATACTAGAGGTAATGGTGATAGTGCTAGCTGTAGTGATTGGTGGTTTTGATGGTAATGGTGATTAGAACAGTGATGATGGTGGTGATGGTGATGGTGGGTGTGTTTGTGTGGTGTTGGTTGGTGTGTGTGGTTGTTGGTGGTGTTGTGGTTGGTGTTGGTGTGTGGTGGTGTGGTGTGGGTGTGTTTGTGTGGTGATGGTGATGGTGGGTGTGATATTGACCATGATGGTGATACTAGAGGTAATGGTGATAGTGCTAGCAGTAGTGATTGGTGGTGTTGATGGTAATGGTGATTAGAACAGTGATGATGGTGGTGATGGTGATGGTGGGTGTGATATTGACCATGATGGTGATACTAGAGGTAATGGTGATAGTGCTAGCAGTAGTGATTGGTGGTTTTGATGGTAATGGTGATTAGAACAGTGATGATGGTGGTGATGGTGATGGTGGTTGTGATGTTGACCATGATGGTGATAATAAAGGTAATGGTGATAGTGCTAGCAGTAGTGATTGGTGGTGTTGATGGTAATGGTGATTATAACAGTGATGATGGGGTTTGTGTGTGTGTGTGTTGTGGTTGGTGTTGGTGTGTGGTGGTGATGGTGATGGTGGTTGTGATGTTGACCATGATGGTGATAATAAAGGTAATGGTGATAGTGCTAGCAGTAGTGATTGGTGGTGTTGATGGTAATGGTGATTATAACAGTGATGATGATGGTGATGGTGGTGGTGTTGCGGGTGATGGGAAGGTGAAGTAGTAGACGTTGCGTACACTGCATCACCATACAATACAAATGGCGCTTTAATTCATCTGAAGCACATGGTGTCTGTTATACGGGGCACGTGTAGCGGGGTAACGGGTGGTGGGGCGGTGGGGCGGTGGGGGGTGCACGGGAGCATAGATCCGGGCGCACCCGGCTGGCTTCTCCTCACACAGTGATCAGGCTCCATTAGATCTTTTATTCTTCTCTTTTTGTGCGTATTTTTTGTGTGTGTTCTGTCTGTGCCGCGTCACGTGACTGGCAATACAGGGTAGCTTTAATGCGGGTTGGTCATCTGGTGGGTTTTTTTCCCTTTTTTTATTGGTTTAATTATTTCTTTTCTATAGTCCAGTACACATAATGCATTACCGTCGCATTACTCAAACTGTGACACATCCATACGCACCCATACTCACCTCCACACACCCATACACCCGTACACACCAGTACTATCGTGCAGACCACTCCTACACTCCCTCACCAATACCCACCCACCAACCCCCATCCACTGATACACACGCATACCCACATGTACTATCGTGCAGACCACTCCTACACTCCCTCACCAATACCCACCCACCAACCCCCATCCACTCATACACACACATACCCACATGTACTATCGTGCAGACCACTCCTACACCCCTTCACCAATACCCACCCACCAACCCCCATCCACTCATACACACACATACCCACATGTACATCTGCAGACACTCCTACCCTCCAATACCACCACCAACCCCATCCTGATACACACACATACCCACAAGTACTATCGTGCAGACCACTCCTACACCCTCACATTCTATCGTGCAGACCATCCTACACTCCCTCACCAATACCCCACCAACCCCATCCATGATACACACACATACCATGTTTGGTTCCTCCCTCACCAATACCCACCCACCAACCCCCATCCACTCATACACACACATACCCACATGTACTATCGTGCAGACCACTCCTACACTCCCTCACCAATACACACCCACCAACCCCCATCCACTCATACACACACATACCCACATAAACTACCGTGCAGACCACCCTAACCAGCCCCATCCCCATACCCACCCCTACACACACTCACACATACACTACAATGCAGGAGAACCACCCCCACCAAATACATACATCCCTCCAGTCCCCCGACACACATACTCCACGATGCGGACCCCCACCCCCATACTCACATACCCTTTACCCCCCCCCCCCTACACACTCTACGATGTGGACCCCCATACACACATACTCCTATACACATACACCCACTACACTCATACTCTACGATGCGGACCCCCATACACACATAACCCAACCCCCTACACACATACCCCCACTGGACACATATTCTACTATGCGGAACCCCAATACACACATACACTCCCACCACACACAGACATACTATACAATGTGGACCCTGCATACAGCCATACCTCCCTGACAACACACACAGTCATACTCTACGATGCGGAACCCCACTACACACATACCCCCTACACACACTACACACGTACACACCATGTAGAAGCAGGTGGTGGAGTAGAACCGGGAACAGGGGACCAGTGTGAAAAGGGCGCGCCGAAGCATTCAATCAAAATGCACACCGCGCACTCAATAATAACCGGGTCCCCGGGCCGCCTTTAAATCTCGCGAGACTTCCCCTCGCCATAAACAGGAAGTCTGCGCAGCGGCACAAATCAGGTATAGCACTAGCCCTGTCCGCCGGGTACCCCGTCCTCATCAGCCCCTAATAAGGCACGGTGTGTCATAAGAAGGGATGACCTAAATGAGGGTTATTGTTGTTTCTCTTGTATTTATTTTGTTCATTATTAGACCACCCACCTGGACCTGACGGAGTAGCCGAATGAGTTGAGCGTCCGTCTCCCATTTTGATAGATCAGAGGATTTGAACTCACAGGTTCAAACCCTGGTCCAATAACTTATAAAATTGATACTTGTCGCTTCCCTGCCAGGCACTCGGCATTATTTGGATAGGGCAAGGACTGGTTGGCGCAGTGTCAAGATAATATGACTGAATGTGATATCAGGTCATGATGCTGGTAGTCTGGTCTCACCATGAGTGCGCACTGTCACAAGGCGGTGCTCGTCCTGATATGACCTTAGATGTTGCCAGGACGTAAAACTCCAACACCCAACCACCCACCTGTCGCTTGCGGAATGCACGCCGTGTGTTTAATACGCGCCTACCTCCTGCCGCGTTGCCCGTATGTGAGAATGCCTGACGCGCATGCTATTGACCCGGCACAGTGGTATTGAACTATCTTTTGGAACAGGATGCGCCCGGAACCAGTCGGTGGTGGCTGATGGAGTCCGCGGCGGTAGTGCGTGGAGTGGTGGTGGTGGTGGTGGTGGTGATGGTGGTGATGGTGGTGATGAGGGTGATGGTGGTGATGGTGGTGATGGTGGTGGTGGTGGTGGTGATGGTGGTGATGGTGGTGAGGGTGGTGGTGGTGAGGGTGGTGGTGGTGGTGGTGATGGTCATGGTGGTGATGGTGGTCATGGTGAGGGTGGTGGTGGTGGTGGTGTTGGTTGAGGTGGTGGTGGTGAGGTTAGTGGGGGTGAGGGTGGGAGTACAAATGGTGGTCGATGTGGTGTTGGTGGAGGTGGTGGTGGTGATGGTGGTTTTGGTGGTGGTGATGATGGGAATACAAATGATGGTGGCGGTGGTGGAGGCGGGAGTGGTGGATGTTGAAGTGGTAAAGGTGGTGGTGGTATTAGAAGTGATGGATGTGATTGTGGTTCTGAGTTACGCTTGTGAGTATGAGCTTCCTACTTCTCTCACCTCACTCCATGTCCCAACCCTCCCAATCCCCAACCCAGACGAACCCATCCCACCTCATACCCTACACCCAAATCCTACACCTTACAACCCACACCCAAACCCACACCCACACTCTACATCCACACCCTACACCCACACACTATACCCACACCCATCACCCACACCCTTCACTCACACCTACATATAGCAACAACACCCACAACCCACATCCCATTCTCACACCAAACATCTACACTCACACCCAACACTCATAGTCATACCCAACATCCACACCCAACACCAGCACCCACGCCCAGCACCCACATCCACAACCCACACAACTAGGGGACAGTCAGCCATCCAGCCAGTTAGCCAGCCATTTAGCCAGTTAGGCCTCTCAGCCAGCTAGCCGGTTAGCCAGTCACCCAGTCACCCAGTCACCCAGTCACCCAGTCACCCAGTCACCCAGTCACCCAGTCACCCAGTCACCCAGTCACCCAGTCACCCAGTCACCCAGTCACCTGGTCACCCGGTCACCCGGTCACCCAGTCACCCAGTCACCCAGTCACCCAGTCACCCAGTCAGCACCGCCCCCCCACAGCCAGTCAGCCAGCTATGACAGCTGCAGGCTGCAGGTTGTAGGCTACAGCTTCAGTCCTATATGATGCTTCATATGGCGGGGGGGAGAGGGGGCGGGGGGGGGGAGATGTTTACTGCGGGAGCCTGCCGGCCGGTCCGGTCTGTGCCAATAACGGTGCGGCGGGGTCTATAACAGCCTGCCCCGTATACCACGCCGGCACCGACTCGGCCAGTCTCCCCAACTGTCTCAACCCGAGCGGCAACGGCTAGCTTTTATTTATCAGGTAGGGACAACGACTAGGAATTCAAAACGTCTTGGTTTCTCAAGGCGTATTGAAAAACCAAGAGAGTTTACATACAGAAACAAATAGGGGCGAGCTGTCACAGACTGCTCCTACTTTAATATTTGGGATGGAACCTAATAAATATATCATTAGAATGCGTGTAAGTAGCTCTTCAAAGTTTCTATGCAGGAAATGCTCCTGTGTATAGTATGGTCATAATATTCAATTAAAACCACATTAAAATAAAGAGACAATCTTATTTTGCCTATAACATTGTGCTGCTTGTATTCTGGAATTAGTCACTTTTCTTAGAATCAAAATCCTGGACATAGTTAATGAGAAATAACCAAAACTATGAACAAATCATGATGTGTGCCATCATATAAGCCATTACTCTAATGTACACACAGGCAGATGGGTTGTTGTTTTAGCAGTCTACACAAGGATGGCCACTGGAGGTGTGTGTATGTGTGGGTGTGGGTGTGGGTGTGGGTGCAGAGTGGGATTTCTCTCTGTGTGGTATATCCACGACACAGTGTATGTGTATGTGCATATACACCCAAACATATATATATATATTGCACACAGATAGATATATGCATAGATATGCATAATTCTATACATATACATGCATATATGTGGATATATATGGATATATGTGCATATATACTCATATATATGTGTATATATGTATATATACATATATACATACACATATTTTCGTGGATATATGCATATATACATATCATCATCATCATCATGCTGTCGGTCGCGATTCGACAAAGACTGCTTTCATTACTTGACTGCCGCTCTCCATTTAGCTCTCTGCTGTGAGAGTTGCGTCCATGAGTCGGTCTTAATGTCTCTCAGCTTCAGGTTTCTCTTGATGGTATCCCTGAACCGGAGACGGGGGCGCCCTCTCTTTCTGTAGCCAGAAGACAGTTGAGAATAGAGGATCTGCTTTGGTAGCCTGTCTGATGACATCCTCATGAGGTGTCCAGTCCACCGGAGATTCTTTTTGATCAGAAGATCTTCCATAGAGGGCAGCCCCATCCGTTCGAGTATTTCCTTATTCGTCACTTTGTCCTTCCAGGTTAGCCTCATGATTGAACGCAGATGTCGCATCATGAAGGCATGCAGCTTTTTCACCTGCTGTCTGTACACTGTCCAGGCCTCGGCTCCGTATAGTAGGGTGGATAGCACGATTGCGCGGTAGATCTTACCTTTGACCCGAATGGACACATGGTGGTTGTTCCAGAGTCTCTGGCGTAGTCGGCCGAAAGATGCGCTAGCCTTGGCCATCCTCCTCTGTATCTCAGCATCAATGCGTCCATCACTTGATATAGTGCTTCCGAGATAGGTGAATTCCGGAACAGAGTTCAGCTTGTTTCCGTCAACCATGATCTCCTCCTCTCGGGTTCTTGTAGAGTTGGGTTGGTACAGCACCTCCGTCTTCTTGATGTTAATTTTCAGGCCAAACTTCTTTGATGCATCGGAGAAAGCGTCCACTATTTTCTGGGTCTCTTCAGCAGAGTGGGCAACCAGTGCACTGTCATCTGCGAATAGTAGCTCTCTCACCAGTATCTGAGTAGTCTTGGTCTTCGCTCTGAAGTGTGCGACATTGAATAGGTCAGCGCTCTGTCTGGACTGTATATAGATGCCATCCCCCATGTCTCGGAAAGCCTCGTCTAGCATTGCTGATAGGAAGATGGAGAAGAGCGTGGGGGCCAGTACACAACCTTGCTTGACCCCATTGGTAACCCCAAACGATTCCGAGACTTCCCCTCCAGCACTAACGTTCGCCATCATTCCTGTATGTAGAGCCTCGATCATAGTTGTGAATTTATATATATATATACATATATGCACATATATATGTGTAGATGCGCATATATATGTGCATATATGTATATATATATCCACATATATCCACATATATCCGTGTATATGTATATAATTATGCATATATATGCATATATATATATGTGTGTGCATATATATATATATGTGTATGTGTGTCTATGCATATACACATATACTCTGTGGTGGATATACCACACAGAGAGAAATCCCACTCTGCACCCACCCCACACCCACCTCCAGTGGTCAACCTTGTATATATATGTGTATATAAATGTATCTGAACATTATATATGTGCATATATGCGTATATTTGCACATATATCCACATATATGCGGGTATATGTATATAATTATGCATATATATGCTTAGAAACATACCACTATTTACATATATATGCATATATATGCATAAATATATACATATACACCTATATATGTGGATATATATATATATATATATCCACATATATTTGCATATAAGTATATATGCACATACATGCACATATGTGACACAATACTTATGACTAAATCACGATATACATGTATATACATATACATACATATATATACATCTATGTACACATATGACTATAAGCAGTTTATTATACAATACCTTGCTAGATGAATTGCATATGTTTATATGAAGTGGCTATTACACAGAGTTGTGTACTAGATGTGGCATGATGCGAAAGATGGAAGAACTAAAGGATGATGTCATCTTCTTTTATTTATTTTATTTTTATAAAAAAAAAATTAGGAGAGGGGGTTATTGTGATTTTAAGATAGAATAGGTTGGTTTTGGAGTTTTATGTCATGGCAACATATAAGGTCATATCAGGACAGGTACCGACTTGTGACAGTGCACACTCATTGTTACTTTATAGTGCTGCCCTACGGGCCAGTACCATAACCTAATTAATATCCCGATCAGTCACATTATCCTGACACTGAGCCAACCAGTCCCTGACATATCCTAATAATGCCGAGCGCCTGGCTAGGATGCGACAAGTATACATTTTTAAGTCATTGGTTTGACTCGAACCCCCGGGTTTATGTGAAGTCGTCATTACACAGAGCTGTGTAATAGAGGTGGCCTGATGCGAAAGATGGGAGAACTAGAGGATGATGATGTTTTCTTCTTTTATTGTATTCCCTTTTTTTTTAGCAGGATGCCGGGAGGTATTTATATTTTAAGATAGAATATGATTCAATTTCCATATATATGCGTCCGATAGAAATTGTGATCCCAAGTGTCAGGATGGGAGAATTGAATTGCAGACACAATAGCAACAACATGAACAAAAGACAGAATATGTTATATGGTGTTCTCTCTGGCGGAGTGGTTAGAGTGTCTGACTTTTTTCTAGTTCAGACTCCTAATCTGAAAGTCAGGAGTTCGATTCCCGGTGCCCTCCCCACCTCTGCCAATTTGGATTTCCACCGATGTGTATAACTTACAGCGTCATCAAAGGCATGTTGCTCTCATACCATGTCTATGTGGTGTGGGAGGGTAAAAATCCCTTGGGTCGGTAAAAGTGTAGCCTCTGGCTTTCTGTCAACAAACAGTCTAATGGTGAAAACAAGTCTATTCAGACTTATCCATGACAGGCAGTATAAATCTTCAAGAAAATATCCACCACCAGCCCACCCACCGCCTGGCGGCAATGGAAGGAACTAATAAGACTCCGATACCAACGCATCGGGAGGCACCAACAATAACACGACCTAACTTGATGAGAAATACCAGCTGTGATCGCTACACACAAACCTCGTACTCACTTCTGAAACTTACCCTCAATCTGAACCTCAATCTAAGACTAGCCAAGTAGGTAGTCTTAGAATAACCAAACACATTATTTATTGAAATAAGATCCACAATATTATCTATCACCTGACATCATATGCATGGGTCTGCTTTGACCATGCATATCTGTGACCAGGTTGCTGGGACGTAATACCCCAACAAACAAACCATGTGCATAAAGTTACTGATACAAGTTCGGTTGAAGTTGGATAATTTGATGAAATGTAAACTTTTCAAAACCAAAAGATTTGCCTATATCTGATGATACATATTTCAACTTAGGTATGGGTGTGCTTATTAAATCCTACATAAAGGAATTCACCCTGTACTCGCAGTACACGGGTGAATACCAGCCATATATAAAAGCTGTCGAAAAAGCGGGGAAATGAAATAGGAGCCTAAATTCACAACCTAAGAAGCAAAACTTCTTCTTTATTTATTCCTTCATATTTCCCCGCTACCTTTGAGTTTAAAAATATAATAAAACATATAGTTCAATAGAACTTAAATGTGAAATCGACGGCGTTCTATGGCCGCCATCTTGTCTTTTTGCATTCTCTCCCATTTCACCAAATCTGTGCCGATATAAGTAGACATTTGATATTGGAACCAGGCATTCTACTTCCTGTTCCATACTAAAGCTATTTTCGCTTAAATCCCTGACCTTCCCCTCCCCGCCCCGCCTTGCCCCGCCCAACCCCGCCCAGCTCTACACAGTCCCTCCCACACAACCCAACCCCACACCGGCCCGACACCGGCCCGACCCCGGCCCACCCAGACCCGCCCAGCTATGCCCAGCCCTGCCCATGTCTCGACCAATCCCCGCCTCTCCCCTCCCAGTCCCGCTCCACCCCGCCCCGCCCCTCTCCGCCCCGCCCCGCCCCGCTGCACTCCTGCGGCTCTGACACGGAGGGTGGCGGGGGGAGGAGGGAGGGAGGGTTATTGGTGCCGGAGAGGTGGAACCGGAAGCTGGTGTGTGCATGTCTGCCTGAAAGGCTGCTGGTTCGCAGCAAGCCGCCGTCTGGGGGGGGGGCCCCCCCCCCCGTCCCCAAATCACACTTAATCCCTAAAAGTGTGTAGCGGTGCGTAGCAAAACCTGATGGAATGACTGAAATTCAAATGAAAAATGTGCATTCTGAAAAATAGTAAAATATTAGGGGTCTAATTTCCATTGGGTCCATTGGGAAATTACTGTATACCATAATACTTAACCAACTAACTAACTATATATGTATGTAGTAGTCGGCACTGACCTCTCAGGCAAGGAGCCGCATAGACAGGTAGGCGTGGGTAGTGTGTTGATATCAGGGAGCTTAGGTGGTGTAATGGTTAGCACACTGGCCCGGAATGCAAAGAGATGTGGGTTCGAGTCCCGCTCTAGGCACAATATTTCCCATGACACTGGTTGCCGTGACCAGGATCCTGTACAAGCTATGCGCTGTATAGATGTTGAACCTACCCTGTGTATGTATATATGTAAGTGCATTGCCTGTATGTATGTAATTGTAAGCATTAAAAGACTTACAATTCCAGGGGGACAAGTGTAGTAGTCGGCACTGACCTCTCAGGCAAGGAGCCGCATAGACAGGTAGGCGTGGGTAGTGTGTTGATATCAGGGAGCTTAGGTGGTGTAATGGTTAGCACACTGGCCCGGAATGCAAAGAGATGTGGGTTCGAGTCCCGCTCTAGGCACAATATTTCCCATGACATGTATATACAGCAAGTTACCTAGGAGAGAAAAACAATGTTAACACGGAACTAGTTTCAAGTAGTATATGGCTCAGATATAAATTGTCAGATCTATTAAAAAGACAATACATTTTGAAGTAAGGTAAGCAGAGATGCTCTTCGATGAATTAAAATTGCCTCCATAGCTGGCGACACTAACAATATAAGCTATACATTAAAAGTGGCTCTACAGCATATAAGGTACAAGTTATGATATAATGAGCAAAACTACCGTTGTTTACTCCTTCTCATATGTATATGCGCGTACATGCATTATACATTACATACACCTAAATATAATATGTATTCATATATGTGTATGTATATATATATCATATATATGTGTAAATATAACCAGATGAAGTGGCTGAGTTGGTAGGGCACCCACCTCTGATGCGGACGGTCAAATCACTCCCTGGCTTGGTCGACGTAAAGACCTGCAAAACTGATACTTGCCACTGCCCTTCAGTATCCGAGATATTGTTACTGAGTAAGGATATTAGCTGACACGCTATCCCAGTGTGGTATTGCTAGGAAGTCGCCATCAGTCTGCATTGCCGCAAATCGATACTGGCCTTTGACCTTTATATTGCTAGGATGTAAAACCCCAATAAACAATGTATGAATCATTACACTGGGTGATACGAATGCTATGTAGCTGCAGGCGATTGGCTTTAGAATCATTTACTACTCAGTTTAAGGCAGTACCAGGTTTAAGCCTACAAACCTAATTGAATACCAGTGTACCCAAATGATTGCATACAAGAAATAGAATTGATTTAAATGCAGTTAGTCAAACGCATGATATAAGAGAGTTAAGCACGAATCAGGCTTCGCTGCTCTTCTGGTGGCCTTGTTTAACAAAAAATAGTTTTTTTTGTTACATTAGTTGTTTAAGCAGGGGAAATTTTAGTCGCAGATGACTGGTCTTCCTCATTCCTCATTTCACTGCTCCTTGCCCTATCCTAGTAATGCCGAGCATCTGGCTAGGAAGCGACAAGTATCAATTTTAAAGTCATTGGTTTGACTCGACCAACATTCGAACCCACGATCCCACGATCTACCAACACAGGAGATGGACGCTCTAACTCATTCAACTCATTATTTGATAACTAGTGTGGCTTTGTTTTTGTCTGCAGTGCTACTATTGCTAGCGCTTCCGTGTATGATGACAATGAAATGCTAACTAACTATGTTAGCTGATAGACACTGTGCATTTGCTGCTAAACTAAAAACATAGTTTATATAATAGTAATGCTGATGCTGAGGATGTTGAGAATAAGGATGTTGAGGATGCTGAGGGTTGTGGGGAGGATGAGGATGCTGAGAATGGTGGGGAGAATGAGAATGAGGAGGATGAGGAGAAGGAGAAGCATGAGGAGGATGAGGAGAAGGAGGAGACGGAGGAGAAGGAGGAGAAGGAGGAGAAGGAGGAGAAGGAGGAATATGAGGAGGAGGACGACGAAAATGAAGAGGATGAGGGGGATGATGAGGATTGTGAACGATGGTGAGAAGGAGGGTAATTATATTTAGAAACCTATATCAATTCCATATACTCCTATAATTAGGAAACAATAGAAATGTCCTGAGACAAAGCATATAGATTTACTAATTAGAAAATAATATAAAGGCATTATAATAATTACAAAACATTATGCCTATCTTGAAATATTCATTCTTATATAGAAATGTTGATATATAAATACTAGCATATAGTTTCCAAATATAAAACAACACGATATAAATTCATTAGAATAATTACAAAGCATTATATCTGCCTTGATATATTGAACTCTTGTATACAAATAGTAATACATGAATGCCAGCATATAGTTTACAAATAAACACACACAAGTGTGCGTGGTTTGATTTATTCATCTGATGGGGCGACAGCGGATGCTACGTGTTTATCGAAGCCTTGAAGCTCATGCTGGTGACACTTCTTAATAAGCACACAACTTTGAGGCCTCTGTTCCAATTAGACACAATTATCCCAATTATGCCCTTGCGTAACTACCTGCTATAGGCGCATTCATGACTGCTCGCACCTGGGCATCTTCAACTCTAATCCCTTTCCCGTCCCCTCTCCTCCCACCTCCTCCTCCTTCCTCCCCTCCCAGCTTCCTCCCTCCACCTCCATTCCCGCACCCAGTTCCCCGTCCCACCTCCTCCCACCCTTGTTCCTCCCACCCTCCTTCCTCCCCCCCCCCCCACACCACCTACCTCCCCCGCACATTTCTCCCCTCCCACCTTCCTCCCTTCCACTTTCCTCCCTCCACCTCCCTCCACCTCCCACCCACTCCAATTTCCCCTTCCCACCTCCACTTCCCTTTCCCCATCCCACCACTTCCTCCCACCCTCCTCCTGTCCCTCCCACTTTTCTCCTCTCCCACCTCCCACTTTCTACCCACTCCATGCTCTGCCCTCCCATCCTCTCCCATCCCATCCTCTCCCACCTCCTTCCATCCTACTCCCCATTACTCCTCTCCCACTTCCCTTGCACTCCCTCCGCTTCATCCCGATCCCCTCTCTTTGTTCCTCCCTCCACCCCACTCTGCGCTCTCCCTCCCCGCACCCCTTCCACTCCCCTCCCGTCACCCACTCCCCAACACCCCCTTTTCTTCGACACACCTCAGCCCTTCGTATCGCATCAACCGACCCCTTTAACAAAGACCCTATAATACTAAGATGGCTCACTCCCTATCTCTCCCATGGTAATGTAAATTTCGCAGTGCCAGCTTGTGGTGGGTTTGATCAGCCCAGCTGCTGGTTGGTGTTTCATATGTAAACACATACAATTATATTATACATGAGATAGGTAAGTATGAATACACATCAATATGAAATTGCTATGAACAAATACACATCAGCATCAGCATCATCATCAGCATCGCCATCATCACACATCTTTCACATTCATATATACATTTATACATATAATATAGCACCTGTTTAAGCAAGAGAACAGCCAGTGCATCAAGTGGTGGGTTTGATCATTTTGATTACACAGTACAGGTTGAGTGAGCCGTCTTAGTATGATAGGGTCTTTGCCTATAACTCAAGACAGGGCTGTCTTTCCCACTCAGCAACTAGATTGGAGTCAGATAGAACCATACTGCCACAACCTTCAAAGGGAACAGTCACATGACCAACTCAAACTTACTTATTTACCATTTTTATAATCAAATATGACTAGTCTTAGTTTGTTTCTCTTGAAACAACTTATTCTTTGGACCCAATCAAGACCGGGGTTATGATAGTCAAATTGTGACTATTAGGGAAGGTGGGTGGTTCGAATCCCGAGTCAAACCAATGACTTACACAATTGATACTTATCAATACCTGGCCTGACGCACATCATTTCTATGATAGGGCAAGGACTGGTTAGTTCAATATCAGGATAATGTTACTGAGTGGGATACAGGCCCATTGTGCCGCTGATTTGGTTTCTCAGGGAGGTAGCACTATAAAGTCACCATCAGTGCGCACTGTCACATGTCGATGCCTGTCCTGATATTAGATCTTTCCAGGTCGTAGAATCCCAACAGACAAACTATTCACATCGTTGAATCTGGCCGAGTCAAACCAATGGCTTCTTTTGTTTCTCTTGAAGATGGATACTTACTGCCTATCATGGATGAGTCTGAATAGGCTTGTTTTCAGCATTAGACAGTTTGTTGATAGAAAGCCCGAGCCTACACTTTTACCAACCCAAGGGATTGTTAACCTCCCACATCACATAGACATGGTATGACATCAACTGGCCTTTGATGACACTGTAAGTTATACACAGCGATGGAAATCCAAATTGGCAGAGGTGGGGGCACAGGGAATCAAACCACTGACCTTCAGATCAGGAGTCCGACCTAGAAAACAGTCAGACACTCTAACCACTCCGCCACAGAGAACACCACCTTCATCAGCTGTTCTATTTACATAGGTCAATGGCAACTTACACACTTTTATCTATTAAATAGAACAGAAACATGGGTCAGTAATTACAAAGAAGAACCACGTAGAAGTAGTTGACTGCAAAATATGTCCACAAGGAAAATATCTCAAAAGCTATGTTGACCAATAGTGAATTTGAAACATTTGACTCTCTATGCCTTATCACCCACCCATTATCCTGCATGACGTCACAAAGTGGGCTATTTAAGCTCAAAACCATTTAGTAGGAACTGCGTCCGTCCGCGACCATTAGCCCAGGTATTAAATACGTTACGCCGGATATTTCTAGAACAATAATATTTAATTAAAGTTGCATAGTCCGATGCTTTTGAGTTTCTGTAAATTTTCTGAGATGACATTACTTTGATTGGTATGATCTACATTTCTTTAGTTTTAAATAACTTTTATTTTAAAATGCAATATTTTGAGATATTTGAAATGCAAAAATGCAAAATTAGTTTTGTCAAGCACACCAAAATCCTGACACCATTGGCTTTAGCAGTAACAGGTTCTAATTAAATCGCCTCAGTATTCCCTTCTGTGTGGCGCCAAATGCTTAATAAATGCAGCAGTATCTAAGTTAGAAATGTAGAATAAAATCTAGATAAATGTTTTGGTTTTGAAATTTAATATTTCACCGGACTATGCAGGTTTAAGATGTTATGAATATTCCTGGAAGAAACCCATGTTAAAATCAGGTGGCGAGATCTTTGAGCACCGTGTGAATTTTCTACCTGTTATAATGTTGTGTATTTTCTAATATAAAACAAGGTACATTACACGCGGAAGTATTAATGCATGTGCGTCATGTTATCGTAATGATGAGTCCTGTTTGTGAGATGGATGCGTTCCTTTTCATGCTGGTGTCATCTTCCTTTGGATTTCGCCAATAAGAAATCACCCTCGAACATTAATAACGCAGTCTCGGACATTTAAGCACACAGTAGAAGAGTCAGGTTCCAGGAGTGTGGGGAGATGTTGGGGGTGTAGGGGTGGGGGTGAGGGTGTAAGGGAATCAGTGTGGAACAGATCCTTCGCCGAGTTAATTCACAATTAGACACCCCGCCCCCGCCCCGCCCCAGCCCACGCCATATCTGATTATAACCTGATTACAGTCTGAATATAGCGACTCAGTCTGAATATTGCGACTCCTCGCCTTATAGTATCGGGCGCAAAGATTCATTTGGGATTTAATTAATGAAATTGAGAGCTATTTGGTTGAGGGAGAGGGGGGTGGGAGGATGAAGGAGATGGGGGGTTATTAGTTTCATAACCAATCCTTACCAACAAGAACATGTAGAAAGAGGTTTGAGGCAAGTAATTTGGGTTATACAGGCGATATAGGAAAGTGATTGGTTGCGATGGGATATATATATGAATTATAATTGTATGCGGAAATCCCTAATGCTTGCCTTATTATATATGACTTTTGACAAATTGCTATGTATATTTCCTAGATGCTGAAATAGCATTCTTCACTGACGGCGCCCATATTTTGTATATTCGAAATACTGCCAAAACATGTCAATTACAAAATCCAGATGTGATATTTTATCTTAATCTTTGACCCTGAAAACATAGGTCTGAACATCCCCTTTGGCACATAACTTTGTATATTTCCTCAGACATCGATTAGAGCATATTTTTGTTGGTAATTGTGACCATAATTTGCAGATATTCCAAGTATTACCCAAGATTTCCATTAGTACATTCCAACTGAAGTCTTTATAATTGACCCTGAAAACATATATGTAGACGACACCTACGTCGCATTACCTTGCATATTCCCTAGGATATTCAATAAATAGTTTTTTTCTGTAATGTGCTGCAAATGGACTATTATTACATAGCTCCGTAATCGCATACCCGCTACTATCACCACCACTGGCAGGATCAGACCACAAAGCCTTCCCCCTCCCCTGAGGGAGATTCCAACAGACAATGTCTAAGCAGCGCGGTCTTTATCATGCACAGCGAATAATCCCCCGCATCCCCGGCGCCTGGGGCCGTCACCCTCATCATCCCCGAGGCCCACAGACTCTGCCGCTAACGCCCCACCCCAGGCCGGCCAGGTCGCACGTGCCGGCCCGGTCCTCGGCCACCTACCCGGTATCACATCCCACCACCTCCATACCTTCCTCCCCCTCCCTCTCCATTCTTCTGCTCCTGGCTTTTCCTCTCGCTCCTCTTCCACCTCTTTCTCTTCCTTCCTCATTCCACTCCTTCCTCCTCTTCTTCCTCCCTCTCCTCCATCGCCCATCTCTTCGCCCTTCCCCTTTGTCCCATTCTCCTTCTTTTTCCATCTTCTCTCCTCCATCCACTAACTCCTCTCTGCCCTCATTCGCCCCTTCCCGTTCTCCACACTTGGGTGTTGTCCTCATCTCCTTTCTGTCCCATCTCCTCTTCCTCTTCGCCATCTCTGTTATGTTCCTCTCCAGCCCTTCCTCCAAACTTTCCTTTCCCTGCTTCTCTTCTTCCTCCACTTTACACTTCCTGCCTTCTCACCCCATTTCTACTATTTCTCCCTCTTCCACCTCCTGCTGCCTTTCCTCGTTCCCTCCTTCCTGTTCACCCTCTTCTCTCCCTCCCGACCCTTCTCCTCTCTATCCTCTCCCCCCCTCTCTCCTCCTCCCTCAATTTTCTTTAACCTTCTAGGAATCCTCCTCTAACTCCTCCCCCTTCTCCGCGATATCCTCTTCCTCCCGTATCTCTACCCGCTTCCTCCTCCCTCAATTTTCTTCTCGGAATCCTCCTCTAACTCTGCCCCCTTCTCTTCTCTATCCTCTTCCTCCTCTGCCTCCTCTCCTTTATTGCTACTCTTCCTCTACCTGCTCCCTCTCTCTCATTTCTCCCTTCACCCCCCTTCTCCTCATCCTTCCACTGCCTCCTCCTTTAGGAGGAGGCAGTGGAAGGATGCCCATCCACCGGCTCCTCCCCTACACACTCCTCCGCTTATCCCTCAATATTTCCCTCTCTCCTCCTTCTCCTCCCTCTCCCCCTCTCCTCCCTCTCCTCCTGCCGCTTTCCTATCCCCCCTCCTCCACCTCCTTTCCACCGCCTCCTCCCAATTCCCCCTACCCTCTCCTCCTCCCCTCCTCCCCTCCTCTCTCCCCTCCTCTCTCCCCGCCTTCTCCGCCCTCTACTCACCGCGCCCGCCTCCCTCGCCTCCGCCCAGCCCCCGCCCCGCCCCCTTACCCACGCCCGCCGGGCTATCGCCAGTACCGGGGTGAACAGCACGGCCTAACCCCGTCAGCTATTGACTGCCCAGAGTACAGCCACCCTCATTGAGCCGCACCCAGAGCTCAATTCCAACCTCCTCTCCCACCTACTGGGTAGGGGTGAGGGAGGGCTGGGGGGAGGGGCTGGGGGGAGGGGCTGGGGGGAGGGGCTGGGGGGAGGGGCTTAGTCTGTGCGCAATACTGCAGATACATTTACCTTCAAAATAGCACAGTCCCCTTGCAGTACATAATGAAGAAGCACTTTAAATCTCCGTGTGCTTAGTGCTGACAGTTTGCAAGCGAAATCAAATAAATCCTGAAGACTCTCCCTGTTCCTATACGTTCATGGGAGCTTCTTCTTTTTGTTATCGATAATGTGCAAATGGGTTGATTGTTGGAGTTTTACGTCCTGGCAACATGTACGGTCATATCAGGACGGGTACCGACTTGTGACAGTGTCCACTCATGGTGGCTTTATAGTGTAGCCCAACTGGGAGACCAGGCCGCCAGAACCATGACTTGATCAATGGGATCCTTTCAGTAGGTCTCAGTGAACAGAAAGGAAGGGCCGAGTGCATAGGCTCGATCCCCCCCCCCCCCCCCACCACCACCACCAACTTACAAGATGTACATATCGGACGCGGTGGCTGAATCGGTATGAGCGTAGGCTTCCCGTGCGGGAGGTCGGGGCTTGAAATCCTGGCCGAGTCAAGCACTTACAAAATTGATACTTGTCGCTACCTAGCCTGGTGCATAGTATTACTAGGATAAGGCAAGGACTGGTTAGGTCAGGATAATGTGACTGAGTGGAAAATCGGGTCATGATCCTGAAAGCATGCTCTCCCAGTGTGGCACCACTATGAAGTCACCTTGAGTGTGCACTCTCACAAGTCGATGCCCGTCCTGATATGACCCTAGATAGTTCCAGGACGTAAAACCCCAATAAACAAAATTCCTCATTAATGCGCTACTCTCATCTAGTCCCCAACCATCGCCCATCAACCCACGCACACACACTCACACACACACGCACACACACGCGCGCATGCGCACGCCTACACGCCCTGCGCATTTGCGCGGTGCCTGGGCAGCCAGTGGTTCACTCAAACCTCTTCTCTAACCACCCTTCCCATGCACTCTGCTCAGTCCAACAAAACTGCCTCTCCTCTGTGCTAGTCGGCCCGCTCTAAGTGTTCACCCCCCACCTTCCCCACCAGCCATGTTTATTCACACCGGCACAAGTGTGCCAATCACACCCCGGATCGAAACATAAATGAGCAACTTCGGGTGCAAGCAAGAGTGGCGCGAGAGGGGGGGGGGGGGAGGGGAGGGAGGGGGGAGAGGGGGTGTGGTGGGCGGGGGGGAAATTGGGATAGGAGAGTGTGTGGTGGGGAGGAGGGGTGGGGGTGAAGTAGGCTGGTTCTGGGCAACACTGTAGTAGAGGCCTTCAGACCACCCCACCCCACCACATCCCACCTCCCAACCATCACCCTCCCAACCAGCCGCCCCACTACCCTCCTCACCACCCTCCCAACCACCCTCCCCACTACCCTCCCCACCACCCTCACCACGCCGGATGCGATGGCCGAATCGGTAGAGCGCAGGATTCCCGTGCGGGAGATCGGGAGTTAAATTCCAGGTCGAGTCAAACCTATGACTTACAACATTGATACTTATATCACTTCCTAGCCTGGTGCTCAGCGTTAATAGGATAGGGCAAGGACTGCTCAATGTCAGGATAATGTGACTGAGTCAGATATCAGGTCATGGTGTTGGCAGTCTGGTCTCCCAGTGGGGCAGCACTATAAAGTCGCCATGAGTGCGGACTGTCATAAGTCGATACACGTCCGGATATGACATTAGATGTAACCAGGATGTTAAGTCCTCGGCTGGAATATGTGGTTTGTGTAGGCAGGCTATAATGAAATCAATACAGGCAAGAAGAGAAAGGAAGAGTATAAAGAATGAAAGTAGACAGAGGGACAATGCCCTCAGGTTTATTCTTATATAGTGGTACATTATCGGTACATTAGTGGTACGTTTTATCGGAATATTTCATAAGGAGGTAAAACTCCAACAGCCAACCACCACCTTCCCCCACCACCTCTCACCCTCACAGCGCTAACCTGGGGCCAAATGTAAGAGTCCGGGTTAGGGCTCGTAACGCACGCGTCGTGCGGATTTCCCGGGTTAGCGGCCAAAGTGTCAATGTATGTGCGCGGGTTAGGCTACCGCCTCGAGGGTTAACGTCGCCTTCACTAACTCCCACTTGAGCCAGGGATAACGTGCAGGTTAGGGACCGATTCGGGCCAAATCTATTCAATGCGACCATATTTAACAGAATTACATACTCAAATCGTGAAATTTCATTAAATTAACCCTAAATTCGAAGCGTTATTAAGGCTACTGCAGCATTGGCGGCGATATTAATAGTTATATTTTCGAATCGACGAACGTACAGTAAACAAACCGCCGGCGCCGCCAGTATGGAACGCGACGTCGATGCAGCGGTTGCGGCTATTAATATCACCGCCAATGCGGCGGTAGCCTTTATAACGCTTCGAATTTAGGGATAATTTAATGAAATTTCACGATTTGAGTATGTAATTCTGTTAAATATGGTCGCATTTAATATATTTGAGCCTAATATATGGCTACAAAGGCAGAGGGATTTCCCAAATCTATAAATAACTGAAACGTTAGCTAACCCACACGCGCTTTGGACTAATACATCCCGAGTGACACATATGTTAACGCCGACAATAGATACCCCGCCGGCCGCCCTTAACTCCGCAGCCGATAAATTGTGGCTCTTACATTTGGCCCCACCTCTACCCGGGGGCCACCCATCCCCACCCCGACCTCCACCCCCGACTCCCGACCCCGACCCGACCCTCCCCGCCCGCCGGTATTGACACATACCCCGGGATCAATAGAGAAAGGTTTGGTAGGGTGTGTGATCCCACCAATCATCAGAGGGTGAATGGGTCGTTACTGGGGAGCTTCTGTCGTCCACACTGTGTCGATTACTGTCTGGCCATTTCAAGCCAGCGCTCAGAGCCAGTTGGCTGTGAGCGCTGGTTTCATATGAGTGAGCGCTGGCTATCAAGCTGCACCTCGTGGCTTTACCCACCAGGGGGCGTGTGTGGCTCTCAAATGACTTGGCGTATTGTTAAGGCACTGCATGTATTTATATATATACATATAGTGGCAGCATTAGAGCCATTGTGAAATGGTAGGTGGCGCTGTGAATAGGACAATTGTATAATATATATATATATATATAGTTCAGACACATTGATTAGGTTAAAGCAATATATATATATATATTGATAGGGTGGCAGCATTACAAAAGTTATGAAATGATAGGTGGTACTGTGAATAGGACAATTGTATAATATATATATATTATACATATATATATATATTATACATATATAGTATGCAGGTATTGCAATACCTCAGGGAGTTTGACGCCCCTGCCCTGCAGAGTTGTAAACCACTGCCTTGTGGTACAGGTTCTTGACAGAACCGAAAGCTAAGGGAGCAAACCCTGAACAGAAAACCATGTCACTGTGGCAGCATCAAGGGCGGTTGATGTATGGAACTCCCAACATCTCCCGACCAGCCACTGCAGGGACAAATAGTTTTGCGCCTGTCTGGACATGTTCTTGCCAGTGTGAAACCTCTACTTGCTCCCCGAGAGAGTGCCGCTGGTAACTTGCAAAAGCCAGCAGCACTTCAACACTTTTGCAGGCAGCTTTCATGAAATGTACTTAGCTAAATGGAGAGCGGCAGTCAAGTAATGAAAGCAGTCTTTGTCGCATCGCGACCGACAGCATGATGATGATGATGATGATAGAGATTTCACAGACATTGATTACATTAAAGCCCTGCAGATAGATAGATAGCTAAATACATAGATAGATAGATAGATAGATAGATAGATAGATAGATAGATAGATAGATAGATAGATAGATAGGGTGGCAGCATTAAAGCAGATATGAAACGATTGGTGGCGGTGTGAATGTGACAAGTTCACACACAGAGATTCTGTTAAAGCGCTGAACGTATATGTAATATATATATATATATATATATATAATTCAACCACATTGATTATGCAATTATTCCAGTCACAGCGCCACCTATCATTACACAACTGCTTTAATGCTGCCACCCCTATTACACCCACACTCTCCTACAGAACGACACTGTGTTATAATCTGATCGTGTTTTTATGTGGGTCCATAGTTAAATAGTTAAATACTTAGTTGCATAGTGCAATGAAAGTGTAGCAGACTGATCCTACCTCCCAGGCAAGGAGCCAAATAAGGTAGGTGCAGATAGTGTGATTGCATCATGGAGCCTAGAAAGTGTAATGGTCAGCACGCTAGCCCCTGTGTGGCAAAGGACGTGGATTCGAATTTTGGTCATGCCACCAGTGTCGGGGTGGTGATGAAAATGCGAAATATTGCAACAAGTGCAATTTAATTTTCACAACCCTTATCAGTAAGCAAAATAATGTGTCTAGTGGGATTTAGATTATTTTGGGAGGGCTTCTGTAGTGGTTTTTATTTTTGTATTTACGAGGCAGATATTCTCATTACATATCACCTATCTGTTAAACTTAAAGTGCCTGTGGCACTATGCCGGATTGAGCAACAGACAGAATTTACTAGTCTGGTGGTGTTCGGGCATGATAAGCATCAAAATGTATCAAAATGTGTCAAAATGTTGCGATATCAGGTCAAAGGCCACCGGACGAATGAACATTAAATGGGCATGAAATGTACATGAATGGATAGCCAACAGACAATAAGCGGACTAAACAAACTCAAACCGGACAAGAACCGTAGACGTCAATCTGGCGGCATCCGGTCCAAGGTTTGTGCATGCTCAAAACTTGTAACGGATCAGGCCAGATATCAATGGATATCAACGGATATACAACGGATATGCAACAGATGCAAACCGGACTTTGCTGGATATCAACGGGCTTTGTTCGATTTCTTTCCATTTCCCCAATCCGGTGATCTGTGACAGAGCCTTAAAGGCACACAATGGCTTTGCAATGGAAAGATTAAACGAAAATGCAGATTTGACGCCGTCTTCTCTGACGATGGACCTCGATGCAATTTTGTTGCATTTTCAAATAAATTGATGGTTGTTTGTTGGTGTTTTAAAGTCCTGGTCACGTTAAGATGGGGACTCACTTCTAGTAGTATGCACACATGGCAGCTTTATAGTGCTACCCCACTGACAAATCCAGTCGTGAGCAGCGTATAACCGAATATCCCACCCACTTACACTGTCCTGATGCTGAGTAAATCCGTCCTTGCCCTACCGCTAAGCAGCAGACTAGGTAGTGACACTTATCAATGTTGTAAGTCATTAATTTGACCTTGACCTTGGTTTTGTCTGTGAATTGTTTAGCAAAGCGGGTCCAATTGTGAGGTAATAGGTATTAGACGATGGGCCTTGATTGCTTTACCATTCGCATTACTGCCCGTTGTTGTTACTCTTCTCATGTTTAATTACACAGATAGACACATAAACAAGAAGGAGGAAATCCCTGCTCTCATTAATCACAGATTCTTTAAAGTTAATATTTCCAACGGAATCGCTCGGTAAACAAGACAGAGCTAACAAATTGCCTTGACCTCCGGAATGGCTTAATCATGGCTAACAGGTCAGTCGTGACCCCCCAACTAATAATATGAATAAAAACAATAATAAGAATAATGTAGTATTTAATAGAGCATCCTCACTAATCACAGTTATTCTAAGACACTGCATAATAAAACCAGAATAGGAAATATTGACAACCTAAGATTTTTGTTTAAATTTAAAGCATAGAGAAATTTCATTTTCCATAAAATGCTACCATAAACGGGCAAGTTTTTTAGGACATGTGCTAATATACATACCACATGGCTATGTATGCCCCCCCCCCCCACCCACCCTCTCTAACACCTCACCATTTTGTATTGAACCCGAGGTTGTTTTGCAAGAAGAACTGAGAACCTATTATGAGTCATTATCAGTTGCTGGTTGGGACAGCGCGAACTGAAAGTATTTGTTCACATGGTGCCCCTTTTACTAACTCTTCTTACAGTCACTTCCTCCAAAATAGAAGTCTGTAGATTGAATCTGCAGTATACACTCACTTCTCAATTGCAGAAATGACAATTAAGTTATATTTCCTGTTGGTACATTTTTAGAATTGTAAAACAAATAGTATTGCACCTTTAAATTATTGCATAGCTGTTGAATATTGAGCCTTCTATGCTGAATCAAAATTATCTATTGTTTGCCTCTTTAAAAAAAAAGTTCTGAATAGGTCAGGTTAATAGTACATGCATGTGTGTATCCTAACACATCAAGGTGGTATAATTGAAGATACATATTCTTCTCTGCGTTAGTTTTATTGTAGAGTTCCTTAAAATGGCTCCTATGGATGAAGACTCTCTCCTAAATTATTATTAAAGATATCTATGACTAGGTTTGGTTGGTTTTGTCTGTGAATTGCTTAGCAAAGCAGGTCCAATTGTGAGGTAATAGGTATTAGATGATGGGCCGTGATTGCTTTACCATTCGCATTACTGCCCGTTCTTGTTACTCTTCTCCTCAGTGCATGCTGTTTAATTACACGGATAGACACACAAACAAGAAGGAGGAAATCCCCCGCTCTCATTAATCACAGATTCTTTAAAGTTAATATTTCCAACGGAATCGCTCGGTAAACAAGACAGAGCTAACAAATTGCCAAGAGCTTTACCTGATTGAAGCGGTGTGTGGGATAGAAGAAGGCCCCCCGTGTGAACTGTACAATTTATTGATTTTGCTGCGTTTCTAGTGTACTGCTGTAAAGTGCCTTGGTTGTGGGTGTGAAAGCGCGGCTGTAAAATTTCACATAAAATGTATGGTATTGTCGTCTGCCCATAGACATGATCGCCACAGGCTGTCCGTCTACATATGAACAGTGTATGTTAAATATTATGACTCAGCACTCATGCAAACTAGTTGACAAACATAAGTATCTACCACACGGCACTAAAGCAGCACTATATGGTATATGTTATATATTCTATATCTATATGAGTATATATTTAAATTAATTCAAGAGTGATATAAACATGGGTAGGTTGAGCCCATTTATAAAAGTATTGTGACTTCAGACATATATATGTAACATCTATCTATGTCAAAATTTGCTAACTCTATCTCAATGCATTAACAAATATATATATATATAATACTTATTGTTAATGCATATAACAAAATATATATATCTGTCAGTGTCGTCTGGTAGATAGTTGTGAATTCAGCGATATATATATAAATATATATATTTATTTATATATCTGCCGTCGGATAGATAATTGTGAATTCAGCCATTATAATGTGAATTCAGCCATTATATATATATATATATAATGGCTGAATTCTGACAGAAATCTATATATATTATTTATTCACTGGAATTCCTAAGTATTCATCACAATGTATCAACATATTAGTCATCACGAGCTACTACCAGCAAAGATATTTTTCGGCAGTAGTGAAAGCACCCCGTACTTGGGTTAGTTAGTCCAGTCGCCGTAGGTGGCGACACAATAGCATAGGTTCGCATAAATAAATGCACCGCAGTGTATAGGTAATAATAATGTTACTAATATATTGATATATTCACCTAATTGTTATTTATATATCCTGACTGAATTCACAAATTATCTACCATAATGCACGAACAACACTATACATGAGTCAGTCTCATGAAAATAGGCCAATTGGTGCATGGGGGAAAGATGTCGACGTCGACCATTGGATGTCGGCGTCGAACGGCATACCTATAGTTTAGCATTGACAGAGGTGTTCGAAATTTCTTAAATTGATCCTGAATGTAAAGGTAGAGAAAATACAACAACCATATTTGTTTCTAGGATAATTTAATATGAAACAAAGAAATGCACTACACTTTAACAATTGTGACACCGACATCTGTTAAAGATGTCTGCGTTAACCATTGGATGTCGGCGTCGAACGGCATACCTATAGTTTAGCATTGACAGAGGTGTTCGAAAGTTCCTAAATTTATCTTGAATGTAAAGGTTGAGAAGAACAACCCTATTTGTTTCTAGGATAATTTAATATGAACCAAAGAAATGCACTACACTTTAACTATTGCGACGCCGACATCTGTTAAATTGACCAAAATCGCTCTTTGAAAATAGAGGTCATTTAGACAAATATATTGATGAACCCTTTTTTTATGGGTTTCCCTCAATGTGCATAGTCCACAGGATTTTGTAAGAAAATCTCCAAAAATGCAACCTCCTTTTTTTAAATACTACATGACCAAAATTGAAATTTTACCTTATTTGTTCTTCTTTTTAGGCAACCTATTTTTAACATTTTAAAATATTTTTAACCATGGTTTTCACAGCATTGTTCCTTACAACCTTTCACATACAGGACATTTTAATCCAGAGTATTTTGGCGATGCATTCCCACTCTTTTGTGTATGTTGTTATTAAAATCACCAATTGGCCATTTTCGTAAGCGAGACTCACATAGACCTGGGCCCGTATGCATGGGGCGGTGTTAGCGCTCCAAACCTGTGGTTAGCGGCGATCTCCAGGTTAGCGGGGAAAAGTTGGTATGCATGGGGGAGTGTTAAGGAAACTCCAAGAGTTTAACGTCATCTATGCTAACCCCAGCCCATATCAGGTTTACCGTCGGTGTTAGGGACCGACTCGGGCCAAATCTATTGAATGCGATCATATTTAACAGAATTACATACTCAAATCATGAAATTTCATTAAATTAACCCTAAATTCGAACCGATATTAACGCCTCTGCTACATCGGCGGCAATATTAATATTGTCGAATCGACGAATGTAAACTAAAGAAATCGCCGCCGCCGCCGCATCGACGTCGCTATCCATACTGTCGAACATCAACAAAACATCGCCGCCGCCGCGGCCACCGCCACATCGGCGGCAAAATATTAGACCCAAATCTATTCATTGCGATCATATTTAACAGAATTACATACTGTAAAAGTGATATTTTAGCAAATTAACCGCAAAAACGAACCGAAAGTAACACCGTCGCTACAACGGCGGTGATATTAATATTGTCAAATCGATGAATGTATACAAAACAAATCGCCGCCACCATCTCCGCCGAATCAGCGGCTACAGGCACAGAGGGATTTCCCAAATCTATAAATAACTGCTAGGTTAGCTAACGCCTCCGTGCTTTGGACCCGTACATACCCCGTGATCCATTTCCCAACACTGGTGTTAGCTAACCCTAACCCGGCCCTTAAAACGGGAGCCGATAAATAATTCTTCATGCATACGGGGCCCAGGTTTGGAATTATACCTAACATGGCATGGCATCTATTTACTTCATTTCACCAGTTATTGCAACCGTTAAGCAGACATCTCTCGAAGGTTGGGTTCTCAAATTCCAGAATGACAGCAGAAATATTGCTAAAATGTGTCCAACCCCGACATTCTCCGGCGGTTGGCTGGCGGCATGCAACGAGCATCGGCCTCTGAGGTCAGCGATGCCGAGCTAATATCCGCCATAGCATGACACGACTAATTACATGGTGTTATTGTCTATGCTTGTGCTTCTTTTTTGTCGTCTGCTCCGGTTGCATCTGCTCTCACTCATATTCGTAAGGTTCTATTCATGTTGTTAGTTGGTTGGTTGTTGGAGCTTTACGTCCTGGCAGTATCTAAGGTCATATCACGATGGGTTCTTACTTGCAACAATGTGCACTCATGGAGACTTAAATTATAGTGCTGCCCTACTAGGACACCAGACCGCCAGCTCCCATGACCTGATATCCCACTTAGTTGCATTATCCTGACACTGAGCCACCCAATCCTTTGCCCTATCCTAATAATGCTGAGCGCTTGTCTAGGAAGCAACAAGTGTAAATTCGCGGGAGCGTATTGAAAACCTACGTACGCCATCGGGTGCCACTTTCGGGTGTGTTTGAGCGTATGAGGAGCGTATGAAGAGCGTATGCGTAGCGTATGCGTAGCGTATGGGAGCGTATGGGAGCGTATGGGAGCGTGCTGTGACATTTTTTGACAGTATGGGCCATACGCCCTCATAGGTCGCGTTTTTTTGAGCATGCACAAAAAAATTTGGACGGACGGATTTATGAAAGCGTATGGCGGCGTATGCATCATAGGCTTCACATACGCCGGCGTGTTGCGGCACTGGCGGCGTATGGGGTATGGTGCGTATGGTGCGTTGTTGGTGGTTTGTGGGGGGTGTGGTGTGGGGTTAAGTCATTGGTTTGACTCGACCAGGGTTCGAATGTGTGGGTTTGAATCCCACAAGCTACCAAAACGGGAGACGGATGCTCAACTCATTCGGCCATCCAGTCTGATCCTTTTCATGTTATCATTTTTCACGGAAAGACATATGTGGTTCCTGCATATGAAGACTCCTGAGACCTTTCTGACAGGAGCTGACGCACAGTGAATGTCAACAGTCCTCTTGCGCAGACAAACACAACCTAGCAGTGTTTCCACGACAGGGCTGCTAGAAAACCCATTAAAACAAGTGTCGGAATACCTGATTATGGAAATAACCACATGATTTTGCACTCTTATGTGTTAAATATATTGCTCAAATATTGATCTATAATAGCCCCCCTACTTTTGAGTAGAAAAATTTATTCGAACCTCGGTCGAGTAAAACCGATGACTTAAAAATTGATACTTGTCGCTTCCTAGGTAGGCACTCACCATTATTTTGATAGGGCAAGGGCTGGTTGGTTCAGTGTCAGGATAATGTGACTGAGTGGGATATCAGGTGATGGTGCTGCATGGTGAGCTCGTCTTCCAGTGGGGCAACACTATAAAGTCACCATTAGTGTGCACTGTCACAAGTCAGTACCCGTCCTGATATGATCTTAGATGTTACCAGGACGTAAAACTCAAACAACCACCCAACCATCCAACATCGCATTAAAGCTAAACCTGATGAAGTAGCTAAGGGGTTGTCACATTACAACTCATCGCGCCAACGTATGACGACGTATATTATTTTTGGCTACTACATCAGGATACGTTGTTATGCATTACGCGTGTGTTAGGCACTCGTTGGTATACGTCAATATCCATCGACATTTGTCAAGATATGGCGTTGCATGTCAGGGGGGTCGGCAAAGTTCTGTGCATGCACAAAACCTTTTACGTACAACAACGTTCAACAACGTGTGGATTTTACGTCCGCCATATGTTATCTATGCATTAGGTGTACATCGATGTACGTTAGACATACGTTAGTCAAACATTGTTCACTACATTGCGCTACGTTGACCTACGTTAAAGGCAGTGGGAACGTACATTCCGCATACTGACAAAGTATGGATAATGTACACCTAACGTACACCTAACGTATGCTTAGCATTTCCCCAGCATGTCTTGATGTATGTAACATATGAGGCATAGTTCTGGCGATCGAATAACGTATATAACATTCACCGGCATTCTGTGAACGTACCGTGAGCATAATTCAAGCATTTCTCACCAGGAGTTATGTTAGCCATAGGTTGGTCATACATTGGCCACACGCTATGTATACAGTATGTATACGTCCAACTTTGCCCCCCATGCCGAAAAGTTTGACGATTCTCGACGTAAAAAAGTGATCGTAGTTCCGGCGATCGAATAACATATATAACGTTTACCGGCATTCTGTGAACGTACCTTCAGCATAATTCGAGCATTTTTCGCCAGGAGGTACGTTAGCCATACGTTGGTCATACCTTGGCCATACGCTATGTATACGGTATGTATACATCCAACTTTGCCCCCCCACGCCGAAAGTTTTGACGCTTCTCGACGTAAAAAAGTGAATTCACGCATTGGCCGCGCGCTTGCAGGATGCGTCGTAATGTGACAGGGCCTTTACACTGCAGCCGTGTGAGAATAATGGTCTCAATATATAGCCGATTTGCAGATCGGGACTAAAGATGAGTTCACGCTGCTCCATTTATAGTTCTGCTAATGGATAGCACACATGGAGAAAGCAGAAAGGGGCATAAAAAGAACACCGGCTGCGTGTCAACTAGGAAGGTCAGTGTCAATGCGTGGGTTGGCTTCTTTACACAAAACTCCGACAGGTCTGCTATGAGGCAGCTGGTCACAGTTGATATTCACCTAATAGAGCGTGTGTAATATTTGTGCAGTGAACCTATTTGTTGCTCTGGCAACTCACTGGTGCTTGAGTGACCCGAACGCTGTGCCGGTGTCACTGCTTCTGTTAAATGGTGCTCAGTCAAGTATCACTGTCACAGTGTCAGTGTCAATTCAGATAGAGTTGTGGATTTTTGATACACATTACTCGCGCGTGTGTTTCACTGTATGTGTGTGACACTTCTCTATGTTTACTTGCAGATGCTGATCACGCAGAAACACCCCGCAACCCGTGGTAAGGAGACATTCATATTTAATACGTGTGTCATGTAGGTAGACATGGGTAGGATAGTTCGAGCCTTTCCTGTCTCCACTGTTAGTTTACAGCTGTATCGAGCCAGGAGTCGCCCCGCTGCGTAAGACAAAACAAGGCTTAGCGCATGACACCATTATGTGTATTATTATACCGGTAACTTGTCAATGCCACAGACACTCTCTCCACGGATAATCTATTACTTTACTTACCCACTACTCATTTGACAGGTTATATGAAATATAGGTATATATATATCAAAGAAATTATAGACATACATATCTGTATATGTCTATAAGTTGTTGGTTCTGTGGTGGGTAGCAAGGTTGAGTAGTCGCATTGGGATAGGAATAGGACAAACATGTTGGTGGTTATGTTATTGATATCCACATAATGAATTACATATGATTCATATAAAACAAATAATGGGCATATATATGTGTATAATATGTCGATAATTTGGCTATAATTTGTTTGATATATAATATCTATTATGTATATATATATATAACTATATAATATATATTACATATCAAACTAAATTTGGACACACTATACAGATATGTAATTCATTATGTGGACATAAATAACCTAACCACCAACATGTTTCTACTATTCGCATCCCAATGTGAATACTCAACGATGCTCCCCACCAGAGAACCAATAGATTATAGTGTTGTATATGTATACTATGTGATTCATTATGTGGATATAAATAATATAATCACCAACATGTCTGTACTATTCCTATCCCAATACGAGTAGTCAACATTACTAACCACCATCATCATCATCATGAAGGCGCCCTCTCTTTCTGTAACCAGAAGAGAGTTGAGAGTAGAGGATCTGCTTTGGTAGCCTGTCTGATGACATCCTCATGAGGTGTCCAGTCCACCGGAGATTCTTTTTGGTCAAAAGATCTTCCATAGAGGCAGCCCTGTCTGTTCGAGTACCACCACAGAACCAACAACAAGTGGACCATCCAATTAAAATAAATACTCCTCCAACGAAGGGAACGTGTTCTGAGTTAGAATCAAACATGGACCAACGGACGGACTCATAACAGCCCAGTCTTGCTCTTGTTGTGTCTGTGCAGTGCGTGTTGTTGTTTAAATCTCTGGTATAAATAGCGAGTACTCCCAGCCCGCCTGTACCCGGCTCCCACCGTGCTAGTGTACGCCGGCAGCTCACGTTCCCGCCGGCGCGTTTCTGTGTGCTGATTAATGTCCCCTGGCGGTGGCCGCCGGCAGCGCGTCTGGGGAGACGGCGACCGAGAGAGGTGAGGCGTCGCGGACAGTCACAGAGCCCCGGGACGACGGGAACGAGGGCGGGCAAACCTATTTTATATCGCACCGCCCCCCACTCCCTATCTCCCACATGTACATGCATGTACCCCTATGTCTCTCTCATGTACATAGGCGTATCAGTCTCTCTGTAAATATGTGTATCCCTGTCTCCCGGTGGGGCGGACACTATAAAGTCGCCATGCGTGCGCACCGTCACAAGTCGGTACTCGACCTTAGCTGTTGCTAGGACGTAAACCCCCAACAAACAAACTATTTATATCTCCATTTAGGTGATCATGTGTGTCTCCATATCTTGTCCATCTCTTCTGATGGACATACATGTATTTCTGACAGCTGCTGCACTAAATGGGGCCCAGCCTGAAGCCTGACAGAATGCATAATGAACCAGATGTTCTTACTGTTACCCGAGGTGCGCCGCATTTGTTTAGAACGTAGATGCGCATAGAGGCTCAAGCACCATCTGAGGCGCCTTTGTGTTTTTTTTAATTGTATTTTGCCAAATGATTTATTCAGCAAAGCACGTCTTACAGTGTCTCCGAAGTAATCCCAGCTGTACAGAGTGTTTACTAATCAAATATTATGATCTACAAATTAGCATGTGGGAACTTTTCTTTACAGTACAACATACAGCGGTAGATTTATAACTGACTGATTGGATCTATTAGAATAATGTTACTGAGTGGGGATATTGGTCCATGGTGTCGGTAACAATAGAGTATATCCCATTTGAGCCAGCACACTGAAGTCTTCCCCGTGAGGAGGCAATGTTCACAAGCCGCTAGCAATCTTGATAGGATCGCTTGAAATTGTCAAACCTGGAATGAACCTAACAAGCAAGAATCACAATTGTTATGGAGGATTTTCTTCAGCCAGACCAATGTCACTCTATGCATACTGACCAACTGACTTTGTCGCCATGATATCTGCCACCTAGTAAAAGCTGATTAAGCCAACTGACCAAAATGGTCTCTGCAATTAAAAGTAAACGCCGGTGGCGTTCCAAATGAAGCTTCGGGACAGTCTCTGTTGTACGTCGACTATGACCCAGAGAACAGGAAGAAGCTCAGCTGTAATCGGAATCTGCTGTCGCCAGCGGCTTGAACTGGCTTACGGCCGCTGCGCCATCTAGCGCCACCACGGCGAACTTACTTGAAAAATGGCGGCGGCAACAGCCACATAATGGCGCCGGCGTTAACCTCTCCCGGCTTATCCCGGCGCCGGGCCCGGGGGCCGGCCGGTTCAAAGCCCGGCACCGGCGCCGACGGGCTAGTAGTCACAGCAGCGGTGGCCTTAGATCAGGGTGATTGGGTGCACGAGAGGTAGAGGCAAAAAGGATATATATGAATAAAAAGAGTAAGAAAATAGCAACAACACTACTAACCTTATGCCCAACTAGGCAGGATCCACTCAGGATCAAAAGGGGATCCTGGCCATGAACCCAGACGTATGTTGCGTGTGTGTATCAGTGCTGTCCGCACGCGCCCCCAGTGGTGGTGGGGGGGGGGGGGGTGGTAGGGGGCGTGGAGGCGTGGTGAGGGAGGGCGTGGTGGGGGCCATAGGCAGGCTGTGCTTGGCTTCTAGATCTAAGGAGAGGAACAGTACCTTCACAGGCTTATTGTGTCAGGGGCTGGTGCTTCAGGGTGCGGGTGTGTGATCTAGAATGGTGTGCAGTGTGCACTGGTGGTGGTGGTGGTGGTGGAAGTGGTGGCTTTTTATTGGTATTTGTTGTGGGGGTGGGGTGAGACTTTCTGTTTTCTTTTTTTTTGGGGTGGGAGGGTTAGTCTTTCGGGGGGGGGGGGGACATGCGGGGGGGCGCAGGGGGAGCAGGGGGGCAAGGGGAGGTTCCCTTCTTACTTTAGACCCGTGAGTTCAAGTGGCAACCAAGTAGTTCATGTTTGCAAAATAAGTTGACCATAGTCCAGAAATGTATGTATATTTTTAAGCAATTCTTCGCGTATAACACTTCAGGCAAGGCACATTAAGAGTTCGAAGCTATCTCAGTGTTTCTCTTTTATCGCTGAAGCGGACTAGAACCCGATGCATCACAATAACGATCCATAAACCGCTTTGTGGAGCTTACATCATATGCACATGCAAAACACAACCACTGCACTACCGGTAGTAGCTATATAGCCTAATAAAATATTGCTCCATAATAAATGTATATAATATAATATCCAATGTATCTATATTATTACCATCAAATGCTGTGATATGCGACGGATATATATATATATATATATATATATATATATATATATATATGTATGATGTATAAAGCATTATGCGAGTATAAAGGTGCGGAAGGGAATTATTTCCTTACTATTATTATTTCCTTATTATTATTATTATTACACTTACACTATACTGCCTCCTTCATGTGTCATGACTGGTGGCACCACCGGCGCTCCCCTGGTACCTGTATACCGGGAAAAGATCACTCGTGTCGGAGGATTTATATCTATATATATATTATATAACTCAGGCGCAGTGTCATATTCGGTAGAGCGCGGGCCTTGCGTGTGGAAGTTTGGTTCCCGGTCGAGTCAAACAAATGACGTTAAAATTTATACTTCTCAGTTCGTAGACTGGCGCTTGGCATTAATAGGATAGGGCAAGGACTGGTTAGCTGAGTGTCAGGATAATGTGACTGAGTGGGATATCAGGTCATGGTGTTGGCAGCCTGATTTCCCAGTGGAGAAGCACTATAAAGTCGCCATGTGTGCACTGTCACAAGTCGGTACCCATCCTGATATGACCATAGATGTTACCAGGACGTAAAGCTCCAACAACCAACCTATATATATATATATATATATATATATATAGATAATTTTCGCAGGATGAGGCATGCCAACAAACTCATTGCATGCTGTGTGTTTGTGTGGGGGGTGGGTGGCTGGGTGTGGGGGGATGAAGCGCGTCACGCCCCCTGGCGGATTGTGCCTTTGTGCACTAGTTTCCCGGCTGTGGCATCTCCCCATCACGTTTCTCACCGACCACTGTTCTCTCGGCAAACTATACAGCAATGGAACCCCCCTCTCTCAGACTGCCGAACAAGCACACCTCCCACCAACACCCACACACACTCACCTCAACACCCATACCCACACACGTACACACAACATACGCAAACCCACACCCACAGTTACCCACATACATCCACACACATATCCCCACACCCACACACATACACCGGAACAAGCACGCCTCCTACCACCCCCACACCGACACACCAACGCACGCCCACACACCCACATACATACCCACACCTACACACCCACGCACACTGACACACCTACCCACACCCACATATCCACACACTCACACCCACCCACACCCAGGTACACCCACACACATATCCACAAACACATACATCCACACCCACACCTACACACATCCCCACCCACTCTTCAGAGTGCAGTATGATATTTCTGGACGACGAATAGTTGATGTAGCGGTGTTGTGGTTAATGATGTCTGCGGCGACAGGTGGCGCCACGAGGCATTGTATTCAGCGGAAATAGTGAACGATTGGCTGCAGAAGAGGAAATATATAAATGCGGGGTTGATTGATGGGGGTGAGGTTGGATGTGGTGGGGGGTGAGAGGAGTTAGAGAGGTATATATTTATATATATACATATATATATATATATATAGATATATATATATATATAGTTAAACCTCCCTAACCGACCACCTCCACAGATCGACCACTCACATATATCGATCGCTTTATTTGGGTCCAAACAATACGATTGTAACCATATTCTACCTCCCTAAACCTCACTAAATGGACCACTTGAAGTCGGTCCCAAGGTCGGTCGATTTAAAGAGGTTTTACTGTATATATATTCGCTGTTTTAAATTCACATACTGAATTATACAGCACGTAGGCCTCCTTATAGCCAGGCAGCCCATTTTTACATGCATGGTTTTTATCAGGTAGATTCTCCATGGACGACTCCAATGGCTTCCAACATCGATTACCCAACTGGGTTTTCAATGAGGGCTTCGCTGTAGTTTCCTGTCTCCCGACAGCCTCCCCTCCCCCTTCCCATATCACGCTGAACGCCAGTAACTACTAGATTCAAATTCTACATGTACAGCTCAGCACATAACACCTGCATGGCAGCCTTATGGGTTCTTCCTATTGAATACTAATTCTAATTGCTAATTCTCATGGCTTCTCAAATGGCTTTTCTTATTATATAAACATATCTGTTGGGTTCTTAGCTTCTATTTCTTTTTATTTTCCCACAAGTGTTTATTCATCAGAAAAAGTATAGTGTCAGTGCCGGAGCACTGGTCTTCCAGCCATTTTACATGCACTCTGGAATTTTACACATGGTTTGGGAGAGTATCCTGTGCTGTTTCTGTGCAGCATGGGACACTTTGTACAATGGGTGTGCATGACTCATGCTGCAGCATCAGTCACTATTCTTGTCAGTCTCAGGTGACTACTTGACTATGTGCTTGATATTGTAATCATTTCTCATTGCTAATGTGCTTTTTTGGTTTATTATGTCTGTGTGTTGTGTTTGTAGTTTACGGTTGTGTGGTGTTCTTGTTTTGTTTTTGGTTAGATCTGTGTTGGTAGTGAGTCTGTTCTGTTTCTGTATATGTGGGTGGTTAACAAGGTTCTGTATTTGGTTTGTATTGGTTTGTATTGGCAGGTGTCTGCCTTCATTTTGTTTTGGTTTGTTTTATTATGGGGGGGTGAGGTCCCTGGTGGTGGCGGGGGGAGGCGCGGGGGGCCAGAGCAGAAAGGGGGGGCCTATGTGTGCCATGTAGAACTCTTCACAGTGCTAGGTTTTGGGCCTGAATGACCAGGTTAGCTCTATATGCATTTTTAAAGGAGAGGATTATCTGCATCTCTCTGACTCTTGGTGGGAGGTTGTTCCACATGATGCTTCTCCTGGATATTGGTGCTTTAGCTAGTTTTTTTGTAGTTGGATTTGGTACTGTGAGTAGTGTGGCAGTTCCTCTTCTTGTTATTCTGTATATATGATCAACATATAGGTTATTCCTTGCCTGTGTGTGCATCAATGTCATTAGGTGCAGGTCTCTTCACTTTGAGAGTGTCTCTAGCTTGGCTTGGCTATGCATTTCTAAAACACTGAGTGTCTTTCCTTGGTAGACTGTTCTAAGTGCCCTGTTTTGTATCCTTTGGAGCTTAGATTCTTCTTGCTGTGTTAGTAGGCCATATATTATATCATTGTAGTCTACATGGGTAACATTGTTGTTTTATACAGGAGCAGTGCTGTATTTCCACTTATATGTCTCCTCATCTTCCTGAATGTTGTCATCTTCAGTGCCATTGACTGGTTACACCTGTTCAATTGTAGATTTGCATTTAAATTTGCATCGAGAGTTGTGCCCAGGTATTTGTATGAGTTTACTTCACGGAGTAGGGTTCCTCGTATCTGCAGTTGAACTGGTTGGCCTTTAGCCTTTCTTACTTTTGTTCCATAGATAACATATTCAGTTTTGGCACTATTGACCATCATTTTGTTTTCCACGCACCATATACCCACCCTGTCTAAGATTCTGTTTGCCTCCTCTGCAGCTTTAGTAGGATCTATGTCATGAATTGTGAGTGCCGCGACGTTGGCAAATGGTGTAAATTTTGCTTTTTTTTAGACTAGAAGGAGATGATTTATGAAGATTAGGAATAGTAATGTTCCAAGGGTGGAGCCTTATGGTACTCCAGTTTTTACTGTGCGAGTGGAGGACTCAGTATTGTTTAACTTTGTACGTTGCTTTCTGTTGTTGAGATAGCTATTGAGGAAGTTACAAGTTTTAATACCCAAGCCTGTTCTTTCTACTTTATGCATTAGTATTTTATGGTCAATTGCATTCAATGCTTTCTTGAAATCAAGGAAGACAGCAATCCTCAGCTCTTTGTTATCCATGTTAGACAATAGTTCATCCATTAGGGATGCTAGTGCCCCTGTTGTCGATTTGTTCTTCCTGAACCCATTTTGTTGGTATGCTAGGTACTTGGTGGTTTCTAGAAATGCTTTTATTTGGTCATGCTCTATGATTTTACCCAGTATTGAGAGGATTGATATTGGTCGTAGTTCACTGCAGTATTTAGGGTTTTTGATTTTGAGAATTGGGGTGACCATGGCCAGTTTCCAGTCTTCATGGAAAATGCCTGTATTGATTATTATATTATATAGGTGTGTGAATTCTACTATTACTATTAATATTGCTGTTTTTATCAAGGAAGCACTAATATCTTTCATGCCGGATGATTTGTGTGGTGATATTTTATTTACTCTGTCTAGTACTTCATCTTGTGTTGTTTCCTGGAGGTCATAGTTTTCGTTATTTAAGGTTGTCTGGTAAATTTTTGTTTGGTCGGTTGTCTTGTCAAATTTACTTGCTACCTTTTCTCCAATGTCAACAAAGTAGTTAGTGATTTCTTCTGATTGTTCATTGTCTGGTATTGTGTTCCCTGTTTCTTCATTAGTAAGGTTGCTGATTATTGCTTTGTTAGTTGGTTCTATTTGGTTCAGTTCATGGCAGCATTTCCTAGTGTTGTGTCTATGTTTGTGTAGCTGGTCTTGACAGTATCTAGCCTTTGCTTTTCTCACCTCATTTCTTGTTCTTTTAGTCGTGTATCTCGCTATAAACTTATCTCATGATCTTTGATCCACTCAAATTTCTGTCTAAAATAATCCCTATCTTGCTGTAGCTCAATTAGTTCATTGTTGATATACCCTGCAGTATTTGTTTTTAGCCACCAAGGGACAGTGTTCATTTGCAGCTTTTTCTATTGCATCATATAACATTTGCCAGCATTGGTTAGGGTCGTGTTGTGTTAGTAGGTCTCTTTGGTTTATTTCCCTGAGTGAGTCTTCTAGGTCACTGTGGTTGTAGTTTCTGTATGAATGGCCCCAGTGTGTGGCAGTTCTCTTATCATTTCTTATCTTCTTTTTTAGAATGTATATTGGCTTATGGTCACTTATGTTGTAGTTTAGGACTCCCGCTTTGGTGCAGTGGTTGATGTTAGTGAACGCTAGGTCTATTGTTTTATCAGTTGTTCTTGTAACCCTTGTTGGTTGGTGTATCATTTGTTGGAGTTCATGTTCTGTCACAAATTGTCTCACAGTTCCTTCCAGTGTCTGTTTTTTACCGTTGTAGTCAACATTAAAATCACCAAGACTGAACATCTCATATTTGTCTACATTTGGTATTTGGCTCATAGATGCACTTATGTGTGCAATTCCTTCATTTAAGTTACCATCTGGTGGTCTATATATGTTACCAATGAGAATATTTCTGGTGTGGGCCTAATTGTATTTCAATGTCACTATTCGATTTGTTTTGGTCTTCATGTTTGGTGATATTGATATGCAATTCTGATTTAAAGTATATTCCAAGCCCACCTCCGGATTTAGTTTTGCCATTTTGTAGCTTTGTTCTCCTGTCTGCTCTTATGAATTGGTAGCCTGGTATGGTAGTCAGTCTGTCCTCTGTGATTCCATTTAGCCAAGTCTCTGATATAGTGTAGATGTCGAACGATGATTCTGGCAGGTCTATCCTTAGCTGGTCAATCTTGAGGGTGAGACTACGTATATTCAGATGACCTATTTTAAATCCTGGTTGGCCCTTCAGTTCGGCCAGAGGAAGTACAGCAGCCGCTGCCCAGCAACTCACATCCCCCACCCCACCACCCCACAGCCCCGCACAAGCTGTCCACCGCAACCACCAGGCACCCCCCGCCCCCAAGGTGTTGTTGATTCCTTGGCTAGGATTCTTTGTCATATGTAGTTGTGTTTGTTGTGTGTGTTATCGATACTCCGATCTGGTTTATGGGTTTTAATAAATAGGAAATATGTTGATTTCTTTAATATATATTTACTTAACATTTATTAATTATACTGACTACTACACATTCATTGTCATTAGCTGTGAATGTACCTCACCTATAAGTACTCCCACTAGATAATCTTAAACAAAGGTTGGGTTCTCGACATAATCACATAAATTTCCCATATAATATGGCACATATATTTTCCAAATACTTATCTATCATATCCTTATACCATTGGAGTGAATAATATTTGATTAAATCATTTAGCTTCATGAACTTTAAAAGTTGAATTGAGAGTATCCAGTGCCCACCATGTTGGGTTTTCATTTGTATTCTCTCCCAGTTCCTCAACTCTATGCCAATATAGATAAACACTGCATGATGAAACAAGGGCACACAGTATAGAGCAGCTTTGGTTCGGATTTAAACAGAATTGTCATTCCCCCGACTTTGGGTGGGGTGAATATTTTATGTACCTTATGGTGCAGTCACACTACGATGCTTCTTCCGGCGACCCATCAGCGGTGAAAATAAAATCTTGCGCGTCGAGAAACGTCCCACTTTTCGGCGGTTTGTGGAAAAAGTTTGGCGTCAGCGCGGCGCGTTATTCGCGCCCGGGCAACGGGTGTCGACGCGTTAGGAAAAAAAAAAAAAGTTTGGTGCGACATCTTCATATGGCCTTAGATGTTGCTAGGGCATAAAACAGCAATGGCCCAGTTTGGCGCAATGTGTGGGAACGACTGTCCCGCGCGCATGGTGACTGCCTAGCATTCCCATAACGATATTCCAGCGATGGCGACGTCCTTCTGATGTCGCCATAATATTGGAACCCACGTGTTGACGCCCGCTGACGGTCGTTGTTTTTTTTTTACATGCTTAAAACCTTGGGCGACCGGCAATGCGCGCCGACGTTGTCCACCGACCATCAACATCAAGGATAGTGTACCGACGTGTACCGATGCGCGCATAACGCGCCCCCAGCGTGTCTCGATATTTCACCCATTTTCGCCCAAAAACACCACACGTCGCCAGGTCGCCGGCGAGAAGCGTCGTAGTGTGACTGCACCATTACCTAGTGAATTGCTGTAATGGGGGAAGAGGATATGGGGATCGGGGGGGGGAGGGGGGTTAGGTGTGTACGGATGGGGGGGGGGGGGTTGGTAGACGGTTGTTTTATCTGAAGACACATCTGAAGAATTCAGATAAATGTAATTCCAGCAAAACCAAAAGATCTGAGGGAATTGGTGACGAGAGTGAATGAGAGCTGTGAGCCAATACTCCTAGTAAGTTTGTATTCTGGGGATTTTCATCCTAGCAACTTCTAGGGTCATATCAGCGACTTGTGATTTATGACACTCGTGGTAAATTTACAGGTAGTCCGAGACGCCAGCACCATGACCCAATACCCCACTCAGTCTTATTATTCTGATACTGAGCAAACCACTATTCGCCCTATACTAGTAATGCTGAGCGTCAGGCTAGGTATGGACTAGTAGATACAATACTACCCTGCTTAATGCGGCCCCGTTTAACGCTGATTTAATACAGCACTTTTTCATACACAAAGTGTCAAGCCTGAAGCATTTAGCTAGATTTTATTCTAAATATCCAACCTAGATACTGATGCATTCATTAAGCATTTCTTCCTGCACAACAGGACACATTATGTCAATTCAATAAAGCCTTTTTACTGCTGAAACCTATGAGGTCAGAATTTCAGAAAGCACACCAAAATTAATGTGGAATAGTTTCCCTTCAAATATTTCAAAAGTTTTCCATTTATAATCAACGTCACTTCAAACTGAAGTATTGTCGATTCTAAAAATGAATCTAATATATTTATCTCAAGATTTTCAACAATTCAAAATCATCAGACTAAATGCAATTCTAAAGATGCCTAACTTGATATTAATAAGGTACTTATCTAGCTATACTATGTTGTAATGACCCAATGTAATGTTTTTTTTCTAGCTTATCACTGCTTTTGCTTATCATTGCCTATACAAAATTATTCTACACTACTGTATCATGTATATCCCTCAATACACACGTCACCCATGACATCTACACTCAATGTTTATTGTTTTTTGTTGTTGAAGATTTATACTGCCTATCATGGATAAGCCTGAATAAGCTTGTTTTCACCATTAGACAGTTTGTTCATAGAAAGCCCGAGCCTACACCTTTACCGACCCAAGGGATTTTTAACCTCCCACCCCACATAGACATGGTATGAGAGCAATTGGCCTTTGATGACACTGTAAGTTATACACAGTGGTGGAAATCCAAATTGGCAGAGATGGGGGCATGGGGAATCGAACCACCGACCTTCAGATTAGGAGTCCGACCTAGAAAAAAGTCAGACACTCTAATCACTTCGCCACCCTATAATAGTCCCAAAACCCCATAAAGTCCTCTGTCACTCAATGTCGCATCACAGAAGACCTTAGCAACTATAATCTCATCAGATAGTTTCGCCATTGGTTACATTTTCTAATTGGGACATCGATTATGGACATAATTACACCAATCTCCAATTGTACCAGCTTGATATATTCTTCACATATCCATCATTCACATCCGGCTACCCTTTGGAGTGCAACATTGTTTAAATCATCTTGTAAATTAATACTTATAGAAGTTGAGTTGAGATAACTCAGAAATCAGCATTCTTATTCCATTTAGCAACTCAATACCAATATATATATATATATATATATATATATATATACAGTAAAACCTCTCTAACCAATCACCTCCACAGATCGACCACTCCCCTATATCGATCGCTTTATGTGGGTCCAAACAATACCATTGTAACCATATTCTAATTCCCTAAACCGACCACCTCCCTAAATGGACCACTTAAAGTCGGTTGATTTAGAGAGGTTTTATTGTATACTCCACCAAAGCGCAAGAGGAAATATAGGTTGTACATCTTACCCTTCAAGGCTTGTATTTATACTCGTATAATGCGTTATACATCATATATATATATAAACACTGGCTGGAATCAACCCCATCACATGTTATTTACAGTCGAACCTTCTCAATGCAGCTTTTACTTGTATTTAAACATGGTTATCGTCACCCCCTACTGGACGTGAATTTTGTATATGTGAAGTGGCCTACATTCTGTGCCCCGTGAAATCTGCACTCAAGGCTGCACCAAGCACTCCGCCCAGACCGCCCCCATGCCGAGTCTGGGCACACCGGGGCTGTGGCTTGAATTTACATCGGGGTAATAAGCCGGCTCGCCCCTCACCCCCCGCCGGCTCATGAAGAGTGGGGGGAGGGGGCGCTGAGGGGGTGTCGGGGTGTCGGAGGGGGTGGTAGCGCCACTCGAGTCAAGTATGCCGTCGCTTATATCATTACTGGCACCATTAGCTTCGGGCCCAACAAAAATGGCGTCTTACAAAGGGATCTTAAGGCACGCGTCGTCAGACTAATTAATAGAGATTGCGGCCACGAGGATCTAGTGAGCGCTGTGGGTAGCGCCCTGGTAATAGTGATAGCTACTACCCCCGTGGGAACAAGCGGGTGGGGGATCAGAGGAAGGGGCAGCGGGGGGAACCAGCAGGAAGGGAAGGCATGGGGGACCAGCAGGGGAGCATAGGGGGCAGAGGAGGGGGGGGGGGGGGGGGGGGGGGGGGAGGGAAGGCGGAGGGGGCATGGGGGGGGGAGGGAGCATGGGGGGGGGGGGGGGGGGGGGGGGGGGGGGGGGGGGGGGGGGGGGGGGGGGGGGGGGGGCAGAGGGCGCCAGTGGGGGGCACCAGCGGACGGGGACATCGAGGGGAACCAGCGGAAGGAACCAGTGGCCGGGACCAGTGAGAAGCACCAGCGGGGGAGGGAGTAGGGGAGCAGCAGGGGGGGTGGGACCAGCGGGGGAGGCAACCAGCCGGCAACCAGCCGGCAACCAGCCGGCAACCAGCCGGCAACCAGGGACTGAGCCCGCTGTGCTGCTGGACGCCGCCAGCAGATGGCGCCACGCCGCCACGCCGCTTTTATATTCGCGCCGAACACGATGCGGACCTTTTGAAGGTCGGTGAAAGTAGCAAACACGGCTCTGTTTCTGATGCCATTAGGCCGGTTTCAGCCGGCAGCCCAGGACCCGGTCCGAGGGAGGAGGACTGCCGGCGACACCCGGCTTTGATGTGGGACCACAGCATTCCAGCGCCCTTTTTTCCCTTCCAACCCAGGATCCAGATCAAACACATGGCAAAAAGCCCACACTTGTGCCATGTACTTTGACTTCTTCTCTCTCTCTCTCTATCTATCTTTAATTCCTCATCCCCGCTTTCCTTTACCTGCATCAATTCCCCCTTTAATCCCCTCCACCTTGGCTAGTTTTTTTTTGTGTGGTTCTTTTCCACACCCAGCGCTTTGAAATTGTATTTGTGCAAAATTGCAGCCGCATGGAAGAGGGACGTCATATGAATAGATGCAACAACAACAGAACCAGACAGCAGGCTTGTATTTTTGTTTGTTGTTGTTGTGTTTTTACATCTGGACAACATCAATTCAAGCAATGACAATAGTTTATTGGCTTCGTGTAAGCGTAGTATTGTATTGAACGTGATCATTATCCATTAATGAAAGTTTTAACTTGCATTCAATACGAACCCATGCAAACTTGTCCAAAATCCCCGTCCTCATATGACTTAGATGTTGCTAGGACGTAAAACAACAATAAGCAAACTGTCCTAAATGAGGGAGGGACGCTAATGTCTACTTATATATACACACACCCTAGAGTTAAATTATTATAAGGTGCTGGTTTCTAGTCAAAGCATGCTGAAGCTCGGGAGTTCGATTCCAGGTTGAGTCAACCCAATGACTTACTAAATTGATAGTTTTCACGACCTAGCCTGGCGTTCGACATTACTAGGATAGAGCAAGGACTGGTTGGCTCAGTGTCAGAATAATGTGACTGAGTGGGATATCAGGTCATGTTGCTGGTGGTCTGATCTCCCAGTGGGGCATCACTATAAAGTAGACATGAGTGCGCACTATCACAAGTTGGTCTTATCACTATGGGTACCGATTTGTAAACAGTGCCCACTCATGTCTCCCAGTGGGGAAGCGCTATGAAGTTACCATGAGTGCACACTGTCACAAATCGGTACCTGTCCTGATATGACCTTAGACGTTGCTAGGATGTAAAGCTACAACAAACAAACATCTAGTCAATACCACCACACCCACATCCACACCCACACCCACCTACACCCACACACTCCACCCTCATACATAGAGACCTGTGCGCCTAGGTCAATGAAGGTGGTAGTTAAATGGCATTGTATGAAGCCACCAGGTGGCGACCCCTGCCACTCGACGGTCCACCGGGGAGGATCTTTACTGCTGGTAATCTCGGCTGGCATCGCCTATAGAACGGGGTCGGCGGGCAGAATAAATGTCGACGCTCTTATCAAGCAAAACTCCCACCCCCCTCAAACCCCCCACCCATACCCTGCCCCCCCTACACACATACATACCTCCTCCCGGGCGCGGGGGATTAATGTTTGATGGCTTCGCCGCGCATGCGCGGACCAATAGGGCACGCGCAGTAATTACAGTCTTTGTGATCAGTGGCTTAGATTGGATCTGTCGTGCACGCTAAGTACCTTTCATGTCCCCGGGGCGGCTTGTGTGTGTGTGTGTGTTGTGTGTGTGTGGGGGGGGGGGGGGGGGGGGGGTGGGGGGGGGGGGGGGGGGGGGGGGGGGGCGGGGTTGGTGGGCGTTGTGGTGGTTGTGGCGTAGGACGCGGGTCGCGAGCTGATGAGGCGGGAAGGGGCAGGGGGTGGGGGAGAGGGGATGGGAAACGGGGGAAGGAGAAGGGATGAAAGATCTCCGTGGTTTCGCGGATTTCCGGGATTGTTTATATTCACCGATTAATGTTAAACAAAATTCCAAAATATGGGTATTTTTTTATCACACCAGTTGGGTGGTTCGATTCCCTTTCTTATATGATCCTAGATGTAGCTAGAACATCGAAGCTAAATAATAAAGTGTTTGGCATGGGCGATAATGCAATCACAACAATGCTAGTTGAAACCTGATTTCGTATTTTTCCGCAATTCCCTAACAATGATAAACCTATGGGAGAATATCCGCATTTCCGCTTTTTTCCCCCAGAGACTACTTTCATCCCTGAAGGAGGAAGGAGGAAGGGGCAAAGGAAGCAAGGGGAACACACGAAAGTTAAATGAAATGAATATAGACACTGTGGCGTAGATGTCAAACCGGATACCGTAGTAGTAGACACTAGTAGCGTGTAACCATGGCAAGGCAGTGTAAAATGAAAACCACAGCATGACATATTTTCAACATGGCTGGAAATTTTGAAGAATGAAAGTGCTTTATCTACCAGAAAGTGCTGTCATATACAGGCGAGCCTTTAGAGTAGATTTGACTTGTCAACGGCCAATATATTTATTATCTTCTCTGTCAACCTATTCCACACAGTGGGGGTCTGCTGCAATTGCCCAATGACTCAACGTCGAAAACACATGTAGAGATTTGATTGGATGAATGTCTGGTGAAGAGTAAGATCGCATAGCTATTTTACTGCATCCATATTGATAGCTTTAAAAGTTGTCAGTTAAATCTTGAACAGAATATATTGTTTTCCCGATATGTAGTCTCAGTTTTTTGTTTTGGTGCGGTATTTTTAAACTGATGTATGACATGATTGTATAATATAGTTACAGTGGAGATCTTTTGAGATGATTGAAATCCAAACCAGAGTGGCAAGTGCAGTGAGCTGCTGTTTTGCAGCATCAGTAAAATGCCAGACTGGAATCCAAATCAAAGTGGCCAGTTTGTTCTTGAGCTGCTGCTATGTTGAGCTGCTGCGCGGCTTCTGCAGTGTTGCTGCTGTGCTGCTGCTGTGCTGCTGCTGTGCTGTTACAGTTCTGCTGTTGTGCTGCTACAGTGCTGCTTCTGTGCTGCTACAGTGCTGCCGTTCTGCTGCTGTGCTGCTGCTGTGCTGCTGCTGTGCTGCTGATGTGCTGCTGTTGTGCTGCTGTTGTGATGCTGTTGTGCTGCGGTGCTTCTGTGGTACTACTGCGCTGCTGATGTGATGATGTGATGGTGCTGCTGTTGCTGCCGTGTGGCTGCCGTGCTGCTTCCGTGCTGCTGCCGTGCTGCTGCTGTGCTGATGTTGTGCTGCTGTTGTGCTGCTGATGTGCTGCTGTTGTGCTGCTGTGGTGCTGTGGTGCTTCTGTTGTACTGTTGCGCTGCTGATGTGATGATGTGATGGTGCTGCTGTTGGTGCCGTGTGGCTGCAGTGCTGCTGCCGTGCTGCTGCTGTGCTGCTGCTGTGCTGCTGCTGTGCTGCTGTTGTGATGCTGTTGTGCTGCGGTGCTTCTGTGGTACTACTGTGCTGCTGATGTGATGATGTGATGGTGCTGCTGTTGCTGCCGTGTGGCTGCCGTGCTGCTGCCGTGCTGCTGCCGTGCTGCTGCCGTGCTGCTGTTGTGCTGCTGTTGTGCTGCGGTGCTTCTGTTGCTGCCGTGCTGCTGCCGTGCTGCTGCCGTGCTGCTGCTGTGTTACTGGTGTACTCCTGCAGTGCAGATGCAACATACCAGACACCGTGAATGCGGCGTGTAGTGGGATTAAACATCCCGGCGTGCAGGCGCGAGTAATCCGGTCTGTAAGGTGTGGAATAAGCCAGGCCCTCGACAGACATGCTCGGCCGTGAGTGATCTGGTGGGGGCGGCATGGTAAATGGGCCGAGGCGTGATATGCCACGCCGAGCCGGGCGGTGTAAACACTACGCGCGTGAGTGCGCCTTCACTGCGACTGCGCATGAGCATGTGCAGCTCCGTCAAGGAGAGCAGCTCTCGCGACGCGCGTGAAGACGCGAGACCAGAGAATACGTATACGCAATATACAGCGGGTGGTAGAGGTTGGTTGGTTGGTTGTTGGAACTTTACATCCTTTAATTTGTATACTTTTAAGACGAGTTTTAAGGTCACATCAGGACGGGTACCGACTTGTTACCGTGCACACACATGGTGACTTTATAGTGCTGCCCTATTGGGAGACCAGGCTGTCATTAATAGGATAGGACTAGAACTAATTAGCACAGTACCAGGATAATGTGACTGTGTGGTATAGTGCTAGCAGGTCATGGTACTAGAGGGACAGCACTATAACGTCAACATTTGTTCACACTGTCAGAAGTTGGTATCCGTTCTTATAAGACTTTAGATGTTGCTAGGACGTTAACCAACAACAACAATAAACAACATCAATGGACACCTGCCTCCAAACCAATGGTGTCCTGACATAGAATATGTCATGTCATTAGAGGGACCGTCAAATGAGATAAAAAAGAGTTTGTCCATAAGTTATTGGTTCCTGGCATATGTCCGCCAATCACAGGGGTCCCTGAAGACGTGACTACTGAATTATATATAGGATTGTAATGTGTCATCCATTATGCGAGTATAAATATCCAAAGGTTCCTTTATATACTCTCGTGATGCCCAACTACTGAATGTACCTGACTGCACATTTTACACTGGTGGTGCCCCCTATCGCCTTCCCAGCTCACTAACTGACTACACCACTGCGAGTGTTATCAGTGACGGGTAGACAACAAAATAAATATTCATATTAAAGGCATGTGGTATCTAATCGATGGAGTCGTTCTAGGAAGCTACCTCACTGTATATATAGTATGTATACATAAGAAGAAGAAAAGAAAACTAGATCTAAGCGCGAGAGAAAAAGAAATAAAAAGTAGCAAAATAGAACTAGAGGGAGGGAAAAAAGTCAGACGAAAAAATGTGTCCTCTCTGAGTCACCCTCTACACCCCAACACACCCCCTGTCTATATGATATCGCCTCTCTGACCCCCCCCCCTCATACTACCCATCTCCTCAGCCGCCATGCCCCTCCTGCCATCGATTGGGGGTGGACCGTGGTCTGCAGTACTCCTGGAATGTGTTCTACTAACAAGGCACCGATCAGTATACTTAAAACTATACATATATATATATATATTTATATATATATATCCTTCAGTGTGTGTGGCGAGAGGAGGCCACCTGTGTACAATTCACGACAGCTGTGGGAAGGGGGGGGGGGACACTCCACCAACGCGCCGATGGAGGAAGTAGCAAAGTATATATATTCCCGTAGCAGTTATACTTGTATAATGCGTTATACATCACATATATAATTAAGATGCAAATTCGATTCATTGATAGAATAAGCAAAGTCTTACTGGGCAAGGGGTGTTTTAACATGTATATTCTGTTTAGATGTTTTTTTTGTGGGTACGTTAGTTGTTTAAGCAGGGGAAATTTCAATCGCGGATGATTGATCTTCCGCATTCCACTACTCCTTGCCATATCCTAATAATACCAAGCGCCTGTCTAGGAAGCGACAAGTATGCATTTTTAAGTCATTGGTTTGACTCGACCCACGATCTACCAACATGGGAGACGGACGCTCTAACTAATGCTGCCATCCCGTATGTATATTCTTAATTGCTTTGTCTGTGTTATAATTAATTCTACATGTTCCCGTCTTGTTGTTTGTACAACGGGCTCGTCGGTTTCTCCTCCTCCAGGGCTGGCCTAATTGGGCGGTGTGGACTGTGAGATCGGGCCAGGGGTCCATTGTGCAAGGAGAGATAACAGAACCCGGCAGTGGGTGGCGACGTCAGCGGACGCCGGTGCGCCTGGTGCCGCTGGCCGCTGGTCGCTGGTCCGCTGGTCGCTGCTTGCTGGTTGTTGGCGTGTCTCTACCCATTACTATATCTGTGCTGCATTTGGACGCAAGCCATTAGCCGATGACTTGAGCGCTTACGAAAATTGGAATCCTTAGAAATCGATGAAACAAACGGCCACAATTTGGCAGGTGAAGCGCTAAGATCTCTCTTTCTGAATATATTCTGTAGTCAACAACACACCGTAGACCCATTCATGTATTCACATAGTAGATACTATGGCATATGGCGTGTGTGTACATGGAGCTCATCTATGTCTGCCAGAGATCACTTGATGTCGCCAGTGGAATCACATTTGATTTGATCGGGAATCTGGAAAATCTCAGCTTCCAGCAGCCGTCAGTCTTGGATGTGAAATATAGCCCTACCCGACTTCACCCCCACCGAGCGCGGTGGCTGAATCGGTAGAGTGCAGGGGCCATATGCAGGAAGCGGTGTTATCGAGCCAAAATGCATTTAGAGGGGATTTCTGGTTTTGCGCCGAAAAGTCGGTATGCACGAGTCAGTGATGGGCCTAACACCGCGCGTTTAAGGTCCGCAACACTAACCCCGTTTCATATGACGTTTACGGGCGGTGTTAGCGTAATGTTTTGGCCAAATCTATTAAATGCTATCATATTTAACAGAATTAGATACGCAGTAAGTGAAATTTGATTAAATTAACCCTAAATTCGAAGCAATATTAACGCTGACGCCGTAACGGCGGAGATATTAAAAGTTATATTTTCGAATCGACGAACGTAAAGTAAACAAATCGTCGCCGTCGCGACCGCCGCGTCGACGTCGACATCCATACTGGCCGACGTCTACGCATTGGCGGCAATGTATTAGCGATTTGTTTACTTTACGCTCGTCGATTCGAAAATATAACTATTAATATCGCCGCCAATGCAGCGGTAGCCTTAATAACGCTTCGACTTTAGGGTTAAATTGATAAAATTTCACTTATTGCGTATGTAATTCTGTTAAATATGATCGCATTCAATAGATTTGAGCCTAATATATGGCTACAAACGCAGAGGGATTTCCCAAATCTATTAATAAATTCACGTTTAGCTACAATGTACGTGTTACGCGCTCCTGCATACGACTTGACACAGTTCCCGACGTCGGTGATAGGTAAACGGTAATAGGCTCTAACACGAAACGCCGCTAACACTGACACCTGCATATGGCCCCAGGCCTCCCGTGTGGGAGATCGGGAGTTCAATTCCCGGTTGAGTGAAACCAATGACTTACAAAATTGATACTTGTCGTTTCCTAGCTTGGCGCTCGGCATTAATGGGATAGGCCAAGGACTGGTTGGCACAGTGTCAGGATAATGTGACTGGGTGAGATATCTGGTCATGGTGCTGGCAGCCTGATTTCCCTGGGAGCACCATTATAAAGTCGCCATGAGTGTGCACTGTCACAAGTCGGTACCTGCCAGGACGTAAAGCTCCAACAACCAACCAACCTCCACGAATGCCATGCATTAAATTCACATATTCTCAAACCATGGACATCCTCCCCCTCCCTCCTCGGACAGCATAACTTTACCAGACTCCACCCGGTCTCCAACCACCCTCCCCCCACACACCCCTGGCGGGAGAGCCGGGTTTCGTCGGCCTCCTCTGCGCACTCTCCCCGCGTGCTTTGGACCCTCTCCAGCTGACACCCCCCCCCCTTCCCTCCCCCAACCCCTCCCCCCGCAGACACACAGTGTCCCGCGCAGGGTGGGCCGGTGTCGCAGTTTCCGCCGTCCGCCAGTTTCTGCGGTACATCTACACTTAAATGCATTGTCAATGGCCGAGAGCAATCTTCATACAGAAAAAGTGAAATATCTCTGAAACCACACCACGTAGAAAAAAATCGCTTCGTACACATATAGAAAACATCTTTACCAAAAGGATTATATCAGATTTATAAGGATTAAAATTTTGCACTGCGCGTACTGTAATACTCAAGGCATTGTCAATGGTCATGAGCAATCTTCATACAGAAAATACAGAAAAAGTGAAATATCTCTAAAACCACACCACCTCGAAACAAATCGCTTGGTACACATATAGAAAACATCTGTACCACAAACATTATATTAAATTTATAAGGTTAGTGATGATGCTGTTCGATTTTGACGCATGCCCAGAAGCGATGCGTACCGCGGAAACTGGCGGATAGCGGAAACTGTGACACCGGTCGGGGTGGGCAGGCAGTCCGGCTGCGCCGTCCAGCATTGATTGCACACGAGTCAGGCTGCGTCAATACGCTCGCCGTATACGATTCAGGGCAGACTGCCGTCCCACATAATATGATTTCGCCTTGTTGGTCTAAGCTGGTAAGCCTTGCCCTGGGGGTCATAACATAGGTAATCCTGTCAATATCGCCAACTGCATAACTGCATGAACGGGCACCGAGGGCTTGTAACGCCGCCTGGCGGGAGGCACTGGGCACGGGGGCACGCCCCCGGTCCAAATCGATCTAACGAGGCATCATTAGATGGACACCGCCTGGCGAACATTGGTCGATATCTGCGGTGGAATACCAAAAAAAATGTTTTTAAATGATTGATTAAAGTAATCGGGAATTATATTTCTACATTCCACCCTCTTTAGTGCTTTGATTTATTTCAACACACAGGTATTGATATATATTTTTAAGCTATAGGACATATATATACATTATATATATTGTCATGTATAATAACTAATGCCTAATCTTATAGACTAGCTAATATAGTGAGGAGAAAAGAGAATTTGGAACATCTTCTATTCTTAGTAAACAAGACAAATAACGATACACAAATATGTATTTATAACATATATTCTCAATTACAAAGTGTACAGTTACATATAAATTCTTAATGGTATGATATTACACTCACAACTGTCTGTGTAGTCCATATGGATGGTCGATACACTCAGTCCTCTTGGTGCTTATTCTATGTGTCAGTTGCCTTGAGGAGTTGATGGATATAGATGATCCACTGTCTGTAAGCTGTAGCCAACCATACAGGTATAGAGTCTCAGTTGATGATGGAAGTAAATGTCAGGCTAAGCAGCAGTGATGTGGGAAAAGGCAGACACAACAGTCACCAATCCTGCTGATGGCCATTGGTCAATGTTGTAGAAGCTCAGCAAGTTGAATCCATACCATGAGCTCGCCTCGATGTCTGGGAGTAGAGTGCTTTTGGGGGTCTTCGTAACCTTACGACGGTTACCAGCTGCAGAACTGCAGCAATATAGAAAGGCCCTGATAAATTGGTCCAATCTTTGGTTGAAGATTACTCTTCATTAGGGACGGTTGTAGAAGCTGTGGATGTCTTTACAATATTCAAAATGGCGAAGCATTGGGGTGGCCCCGAATCTCTCCGGTCTGGCGGTAGCAGAGCACTCATATCCAGTCAACAGAAGCAAGGGTTTAGGAGGAAGGGAAGGGTAAAGGTGGGTCCACTGGTTCCAATGAGAACAAAGCGAGAGAAACAAAAAGGTAAAGGGTCCTACCCAAGGAAACAACGCCCTTGATCAGGGGGAGAAGTAAACCTGGGAGGAAAAAAAGGGTAGAGTATAGGAAAGAGAAATGAGGAGAGTTGAGTCAAAGGGCTGTGTCTATTTGCTCTATGGTGACCAGCCGACAAGCCAAAGACACGGACAGAGTAAGAGTAGAAAGTGAAATGCTGGCAGGCTCCCCCTCCTGGAACTCTTTTCAGACAATATCAAGGAGGAGCATGGCTAGCAGAGAGGAGATAGAGAGAGGTGTGGACGAAGTGCGATCTGGATAGCAAGACTTTTTGACTTTCGGAGGGTGGTTTGTAACCTTACTATGGTTACTGGTTGCAGAACTTCAACATTAATAGAGAGGCTCCGATAAATCGGCCCAATCTTTGGTTGAAGATTAAACTTCAGTAGGGAGTGTTGTAGAAGCTGGGGACAACTTTACAATGTTGTAACGGCGAAGCATTGAGGTGCCCCAAATCTCTTCGGGCCAGCGGTAGTTGAGCAATAGTTGGCACTTGTATCCAGTTGACAGCAGCAAGTGTGAGTAAAGATGGGTGCAGCGGTGGTTCCAGCAACGAGAACAAAGCAAGAGAAAACGTAAAGGTACAGGGCCCCACCCAAGCACACAACTCCCCTGGTCATGGGGAGGAGTATGCCTGGGAGAAAAAAAAAGGGTAGAGTATAGGAAAGAGAAATGAGGAGAGTTGAGTCAAAGACTGTGTCTATTTGCTCTATGGCGACCAACCAGTGAGCCATAGACACGGACAGAGTAAGAGTTGAAAGTGAAATGCCGGTGGGCTCCCCCTCCTGGAACTCTTTTCAGACATATCAAGGAGGAGCAAGGCTGGTGGAGAGGAGATAGAGAGAGGTATGGACAGAGTGCGGTCCGGATAGCAAGTGTGTCTCTGGATAGCAAGTGTGACTACACTCCTTATATAGTTGCTGGATAGGCCAGTCCTAACGAAGAGATGGGATGAGTAGGACGGTCTAAACATGTGTTCTAATCACTAGGAAATGCAACTACCTGTTAGGAAGCAGTCTCCATACATTCACTGCTTATGTTAAAATATATATGAGACTAATGGCTTCTGGGAGTTGGACACTGTTTCAGATTCCCAATCAAATCAAATGTGATTCCACCACCGATATCAAGTGATGTTCGGCAGGGAGCTGGACTTTTACAGATTCCCGATCAAATCAAATGTGATTCAACCGCTGACATCAAGTGATGTTCGCCAGGCATAAGTTAAAGCCACATGCAAATATATGAGTTTGTTGTAATCTATTCAATCAATCAATAGTTCCGTCCTCTAGTCGAGGGTTGGATGCAATGGTTCTCCACTTGTCCCGATGGTGTAGTGTTCTGATAGACTGTGAATAATTCAAGCCTGTCCACTGTGAAATATTTGTAAACCATGATGTTCTTGGTCTCCCTCTCCCTTCCAACAATGTACGGTATATTGAACTCTGACGAATGATGTGGCCAAAATAAATAAGTTTCTTTGTCTGTATAGTGGCAAACAAGCTTTTCTTATTTTTAATTTTTCTGAGAACTTCTTTGTTGGTGATCTTCTTTGTCCATGATATTTTCATCATCCTTCGATAAGTCCACATCTCAAATGCTGCTAAACGTTTGTACATTTTCTTAGAGATTGTCCATGTCTCTGCCCCATACATTAGAGTAGACCACACATAACACTGAAGAATACGCTTCCTTGTTTGTATTAATATCTTACTTGATGTTAACACTCTATACATTTTGGAGAATGTTGTTTGGGCTATTGTTATCCTTCTTTTAATTTCTTCCTCACATCTCCCATCATTTGTAATCTTTTGTCTGAGATATATGAATTCGGATACTTGTTCTATGTTTGTGCCATCTATGGTTATATTGATATTTGGTTTATCTGTCTTTTTGTAATCTATTATGTGAATATAAATATCAAAGGTACTCACATTTGTTTAAACATTTTATATACACCACTATAGTGCTACTATTTCGTCTACTGTTCCGTTCCTCAGGTATGACCCAGTGACGCCACCTGGAGCAGTTCCTTATAAACCCATCGACTCTCCATCTATTTGTTTGGGTCAAAAGAATTAATGATAATATGTGATGTATAAGAATTATATGAGTATGAATTTACTGAAGTCGTCAACATCCTCCCACTACCTTTGGCCAGTCACGGTGGCGCCCTCGCTCAGGCCCCTGCGGATCCTCTGGCTGGAGGCTTCTTCCATCACTCGCCGCTCAAATTTCTTCAGTATATTTGCATACTTCCATATACATGTATATATATACATACATATATATATACTTCCTTTCCATATATTTTATTTTTTCAGTGGTACAGTGAGTGTTGGTTACAGTGTGAAGCGCCACCATCGGAGCTGAGGTTGGGGAGATTGAAGGGGGGATATTCCAGGTTATTATCCTCGTATTATTCTCATACGGTATATATATATATGTGCTCTATAATCCATTATGGGAATATAAACAAGGACACTACCGATCTTCAGTTCCCTATGTAATAGTTAGCACTTATCCTATCTAGCTGACCCTGTTATTATGACATAGACCACAGTGGCGCCCCCTGTGAGCGGCCCTGTGCACTGTATGCCAGCTCCGCCTGGCCTTAACGCATTCAATTTTTAACTGATATATAAAGATTGGTGAATTGGAACGTATGTGGCAATATGCAAAGTTCACACTCAAATAGGGATTGATGCAGTGATTGCTATTACTAGTTTGGTGTCATTGTTGGTGCGCATATGTGAGGGGGGGGGGGGGGTTCTGGAGCTGAACTGTGATTTGCTGATGAAAGCATCATATTTCCGAAACCAAAACACCTCGATTCTACCCTGCACATCCAACGTAAATACCAGTGCACGCATTGCTGCAGAAGGGGGGGGGGGGGGCATAAGAGAGAATAAGAGAGGAAGCGAGAGAGCAAGAGGAAGAGGACAAGACACATAAGAGAGAGGAAGAGAGAGGGAAAGACTAAGAGAGCAAGACAAATTAAGAGAGAGGAAGAGAGAGGGCAAGACTAAGAGAGCAAGACACATAAGAGAGAGGAAGAGAGAGGAAGAGTAAGATGGCAAGCCACATTAAGAGAGAGGAAGAGAGAGGGCAAGACTAAGCAAGCAAGACAAATTAAGAGAGAGAGGAAGAGAGAGGGCAAGACTAAGAGAGCAAGACAAAATAAGAGAGGAAGAGAGAGGAAAAGTAAGATAGCAAGACAAATTAAGAGAGAGGAAGAGAGAGGGCAAGACTAAGAGAGCAAGACATATTGAAAGAGAGGAAGAGAGAGGAAGAGTAAGATAGCAAGAGAGAGACTAAGAGAGTAATAGAGATAGTAAAACTAAGAGAGAATCAGAGAGAGAGTTAGAAAGTAAGAGAGAGCGCGAGAGTGAGAGAGAGGGAGAGAAAGGGAGAGAGAGTGATAGTGAGAGAGAGTAAGAGAGGGTAAGACTAAGGGAGAGTGACAGAGTAAGTGAGATAGTAAGAAAAAGTAAGCGAGTTGAGAGAGTGAGAGAGCCTGACAGAGTGTTAGAGAGTGAGAGGGATTGAGAGAGAGTGGGAGAGAGTAAGAGAGCGTGTCTAAGGAGCTGGTGTCGGTTGCGGGTGGGAAAGTTAAGGCAGCGTGTGTGAGGGAAGTTGTGTGAGTAGAGGACATGGCACGGTGAGTGCTGGTGTATGGGTCATGTGGGTGTGGGGGTGTGGGGGTGTGGGGGTGTGGGGGTATATTGGAAAGTGGCCTGTCGCCGGATGGGGACGACAGCCGTGGGGGTTTACTGGAAGTAGTGTCGGCGGCGAATTGGGTCTCATCTTTGGGGCTGACCAGCACATTTCTCTGGGGATCACCGTCTGGGATGGAGTGTGTGTCGTGGGAAGGGGGGGGGGGGTGGTTGGTAGGGGAAAGGGGTAGGCTGGGAGAGGGGATGGGGGACAGTGGGGACATCATATGTATGGCGGCTCTGGAATAGACTGTGGGTGAGAATTTAGGTGGAACCGGGGAATGTTGTCTCGCCGATGTATAATAAGCAAGCCTTGTGGTTCTCTTGTGCATAAATGTATATAATTGTCATGTGCAAATGACAATGGGAGCGGCTCTAGTGAGGATCGGGGCCGATGTTGGCGCCACCAGTTCCAGGATGTAGGATAAGGAGTGAATACATCGAGAATAGTGGTTGGTAAATAATGAATAGAACAATTAATAATAATAAGTCCCTTCCTCGCCTTTATACTCACACAATGCTTATACATCACACACACACAATATATATATATATATATATATATATATATATATATATATATGTGATGTATAATGTATTATGTGAGTATAAAGATTCGCAAGGTAATATTACTTATTATTATTATTATTGTTATCCTCCGTAAGTTACAACACTGTACCGGTGGCGCCATCTCGCCCACCTCGCCTCCCCTGTATGTTGACTAGTGTCAGTCGCACCAGAGCATTTGTATGTAATTGACAACAGGAAATATAGTCTGGCAGATACATCATATAATCACTGTGCGTCTCCTATACGTAAATGTATATATGTATATATAAATATATATCTATACATGTAAATGGTTCTTTCACCCATGAACAGAGAGAGAGGTGCTACACCAGAAGATAGTTCTGTGGCACATGCCATCCTTTCCCAGGCACCAGTCTGGTTACGTAGCAATTAAAACCGCTCACGGTTCACATAGCATCAAACGCTTGTCTCAGTTATCCTTACACTCTTAGTATTATATTAAGTTATAAGCCAGTGTAATTACCTAACAATGCATGTCTCCTATTCATCTGTGATTTACATTGCCAATATATATATATGCTATAAGGGTCGGTCGTTGATTAAGTAGGATGCATTTAAATCGTCGATAGTTGAGTATTCTCATTTTACTGATCCTTGCCCTATTCTAGTATCAGTAATGCCGAATGTATATTCCAGTAATGCCATAATACCAGATTAGGTGTTCATATTTAAATCATTTGTCAGGGTTTGAACCCATGACCTGCCACAACGGAAGCAGGCTCTCAACTCATTCGGCCATTGGTCTCTCTGATATATATTCTTTCTCTTTCACTTAACTCTCTCGCTTTCTCTCTCTATATATATATATGAGCCTGTCTCAAAAGGTGATAACTCTTTTTTTTTTGTCCATTGTAACGACGTTGCAAAACAGCACAGCAATGGTTACACTGAAAACACAAGGACATTTGCTTCAAATCAACATGTATTCGATTGGGATTATGAAACACCATGTAAAAAACAAATCAGTTATCCTGAGCAAATGCATAAGCAGATATTATGTTGATCGTTACAATGGACATAGTTTTGTCCCATATTGCTTAGCACGTTTTGAGACAGTCTCATATATAGAGAGAGTGAGAGATAGACAATGTATATATATATAATATATATATACGATGTTACCAGGTGTCGGCGCCCTGGAGAGCATATAGTAGGCACCTCTGGAGGGGGGGGGCGAGGGCCGCTGACCTAGATAGTGAGCTGCTCGTCCTACGACCATCTGGGGCCGGTCAGGCGGCCATAACACCAGTTATGTCCGCACTGTTAGCACCAGTGACTAATACGCACAAGCTCGGTGCAACCCGGAACATTCCACCCATCTTCTGCCCCCACATAACCACACTTTCTACTTCAAACCAGGATGGGTGTTTTGTTTTAGTTTTTTGGTGGGTTAAAAAAAGAAGTTCTTTGGTGTGACCAGACGGGGTGGCCAAGTGGGTTGGAGCGTCCGTCTCCCGTGCTGGTAGATCGTGGGGTCGTGGGTTCGAGTCCCGGTCGAGTCAAACCAATGACTTTAAAATTGATACTTGTTGCTTCCTAGCCAGGCGCTCGGCATTATTAGGATAGGGCAAGGACTGGTGTGCTCAGTGTCAGGATAATGTGACTGAGTGGGATATCAGGTCATGGTGCCGGCGGCCTGGTTTCCCAGTGGGACAGCACTATAAAGCCGTCATGAGTGCGCACTGTCACAAGTCGGTACCCGTCCTGATATGACCTTAGATGTTGCTAGGACGTAAAACAACAACAAACAAACAAACAGTTCTTTGGTGTTTATTTTTTAATGAAAGAAATATAATATTGGTGAATTACCAAGGCCCTTGAGTTAAAGTTGCATAGTCCGATGGTTTTGAATTTCTGTAATTTTTCTGAGACAAATATATTAGATCGATCATCAGTATCTACTTTATATTAGTTTAAAGTAGCTTTTATTTTAAATGGTAAACTTTTGAGATATTTGAAGTGCAAAGATGGACAATTAGTTTTGGCAAACTTGCCAAAACTCGGAGCCCATAGACTTCTGCGGTATCAGTTTCTAAAACTTCTATTACATTGACTCAATAGTCCCTTCAATGCAGAAATAAATGTTTAATAATTGCATCAGTATCTAAGTTAGATATGTAAAATCAAATCTAGATAATTATTTTGGTTTTGAAAATTTGATATTTCATCTGACTATGCAGCTTTAAGTTAGACATGCACGAAGCATACTCAGTTGTGCTGACTTACCCATACTGGCCTTCTGTGCTTCACACTTGACTTACACATCACATCATCACATTATGACCCCAAGTGGTGAAGCTATCCACATAGTGTATAGTGGATAGGAATACTCGAACAGACGGGGCTGCCCTCTATGAAAGATCTTCTGATCAAAAAGAATCTCCAGTGGACTGGACACCTCATGAGGATGTCATCAGACAGGCTATCAAAGTAGATCCTCTATTCTCAACTGTCTTCTGGTTACAGAATGAGAGGGCGCCCTCGTCTCTGGTTCAAGGATACCATCAAGACCTGAAGCTGACCAAAACCTGAAGCTGAGAGACATTAAGACCGACATTAAGACAGACATTAAGACCAACTCATGGATATCACTTTCACAGCAGAGAGCTAAATGGAGAGCTGCAGTCAAGTAATGAAAGCAGTCTTTGTCGCATCGCAACTGACAGCATCATGATGATGATAGTGGAGACATGGTAGTAATACACTCATGTACAGTTAATAGCGCGCCCTCACTAGCAGGAGCCATTACAAGGCGCTGAACAATAAAGCCACGGTATGACATATTTACAACTTGGCTCTGACAGTTGGGGGATAGATTTAGAATACCTTGAAGTGATACAACTGAAATCCCAACTAAATTGACGCATTGGATGGGTAGAGAGTTTGGGGTAGTCACTACATCTATAGTCAATATATTATATGTCTTGCTTAAAGATCTGGTTATTGATTTTAGCATGTATTTCTCACATGGATATTTGCTACATTTTAACCAAATGTGAAAATTCTAAATATATTAACTGTGGCATTGCACTAAGACCTACTAATAATAGCTTTAACAGCGCAGAAGGGCCTTCACGCCCGAATAACTATAATAGTTACAGCTTATATTCAGTGTTCCACACCTTTGATTCGGCTCTTAATAAGTCGCAGAGAATGGGCTGTTTCAAAACATACAAACCATGACTAATCATATTTGATCATGATAATTCCGATTCGGTAAATTTGTTTTGGTCATGTTACTGCCCCTTAAAGTAGAGTTGTGGTGGTGGTTATGTTACTGCCCCTTTAAGTAAAGTTGTGTTGGTCATGGTACTGCGCCTTTAAGTGAACCTTTAGAATTAATTTGTGTATTTAGCTATATAAGTCACACTCATAGACGTTTATGTGTGTATGGAGGGGGGGGGGGGGGATTCCTGCCAGGTTAGCATTTTGTTTAGTTGCAGAATGAGATAAGCCTAAAGATATGACCCAATCTTTTACAGGTGTGCAAAATATTACCTAATCTTTCACATTTTCGTCAAGCCTGATTGATGACAGTGATGTATCCAACACAGGTGTACACTTATGGTGACGTTATAGTGCTGCCCCACTGTGAGAACAGGCCACCGGCACCTTGACCCAATTTCCCACTCACTCACATTATCCTGATACTAAGCTAACCAATTCTTGCCCTATCCTAGTAATTCCGAGCGTCAGGCTAGGTAGTGACAGGTATAAATTTAGTAAGTCATTCCTTTGACTCGACCAGGAATCGAACTCCCAACCTTCTGCACAGGAAGCCGGGGCACTATTACTAATTAGGCCACCGCCTCCGGTTTGGTCCAAATTATCTCGCACAAACAAAGGAAAGTCTTCAAACCAGGTTAAAAACGGACCGATGCATGTGACATCATGCAGCGGCACCCAATTATCTGGGCATGCGTGAATTCGCACTTCTAAAACAGTTCTTGCCACCAAGTAATCATTAAATTATGGCACACCTAATATAAATGCCAACTCAAGACATGCTCTCGCATTTCTTAACAGTGAAACACTCGTGAAACCTCTTTGTTTTTTAACCCCCTCGTTGCATGTTTCAGAACGTCAGGTCTCATAACACTGTTTCCAAGCGGAATAGCCACAATGATTGAAGTCACGGCTTCTATTGAACTTAGATCTGAGAACTAAGGCCCTGTCACACTACGACGTTTCTCACCAACGCGCTTCGACGCGTGCCGACGGGTCTGGTTTTTGTTCAAAACGTCGGTACACGTCCGGTACGTTGCCAGCGCGTTGTCGGCGCGTTACCGGCGCGTTACCGGCGCGTCGGTACATAGCAACGTGTGAATGGAAACGTCGGCGCGCGTCGGTGCGCGGCGCGGCGCGTCGAGGTTTTGTGCATGCACAAAACTTTGGACGTGCAGCGACGCGCACCAACGGGTTGGAGGGCGCGTTACGGACGCGTTAGCAACACGTTGACACACGTTGGCGGCGCGCCGGCATAACGCTGGCAGACCATTGTTCAACGTCGGTTAACGTTGGCTTTTTTTTCCCCAAAATGCGACCGTTCCGTCGGCGCGTCGGTAACGTCCCATCGACGGGTAGTGGGCGCACTATTGGCGTTGCTCCAGCGTATCTCGGCGCGTTGGACGTGTTGCGGGCATGCCTGGACGCGTTGGCCGCGCAGTGTCGACGCGCTGCGGGCGCGTCCTAACGTGTTGCTGGCGGGTATGTACGCGTTGACACGGTACTAACGCGCCGTCAACGCGCCGACAGCGCGCCGACAGCGCGCCGACAGCGCGCCGACAACGCGCCGATGGCACGCTGGGAACCCGCTGGTGGGACGTTGACATGTTGTTCTGCGCGCGTCGAAACGCGTTGGCCGCGCGCTTGTAGCACGCTACTAACACGCTGCGCCGCGTCAAACTTTGTCCCAAAGCGCCGAAGAGTTGGACGCGTGCCGACGGGTTGCAAATATTTTGCGCGTTGCCGGCGCGCCGGCGGAAACGTCGTAGTGTGACAGGGCCTTTAGAAGGCGCACCCATGTAACAGAGGACTGATTCATTTTCTGAAGAAACCTTTTAGCGAATGTTTGAAACGCACGCCAGGCTTTCGCATTGAGCCTCGTGCTAGATTTTAAAACAGTGCACAGAATAGCGAGCGACTCATTTGGCACTAGAATAACAACACACTGCATTGTTTAATAGATCAGCAGGTTTCAGTAATGGCATCTTTAGGGAAAGTAGTCACAAGAAGTCTGAGCGATGCAGTGTGACATATTTGTTTATTCTACTAGGTGTTTTCCTATGAGGATGATATTTATTAGCAGTGTAGAGTATTCAAACAGTAGTTCTGAACGCACACATGGGCGTAATCGATTAATCGACTCTGGTCACCCGAGCCACTTTTTGGCGCATGCGCACATCCTGCAGACTCGGGTCGAATAACCGAATAAGCTTCTGCATGCTCGGGGTGGAAAAAATTGTGGTTTAATCTAAAACCTAATTATTTGTTTCACTAACCAATATAAGTACAGCAAAATAGGATTTAAAGTATTTTAGGATCGTATAAGCTGACAATCTGGGTTATTTTTAAAAAAGCATTAAAACAACGAATAGAACTTGTAGTGGTAGCTACAGGTACCAGCTCAGGTGTGACGTCATCGTTCCTAGCAAACCCCAGCCAAGAGGTGGGTTACTGGCGTCGGGTCGTTTTGCACACGGCACGTGTTTTTGTCGACTCCACTCGCGGTGTTCGATTTGAAATTCAGACGACTCGGCTGACCCGAGTCGCCCGGGTCATGTTAATCGATTACGGCCATAGGTACTTACTTACTCGTGGATCATAAAGCCCTGGTCATATATCCGTTAGTGGACGTAGTTGAACGTAGGTGAACGTAGTCGAGGCTAACATGGGTGAAACGTGGTGTAAGTTTGTTAAACTACGTTGAAATATGTTATGGTATGGCAGGTTTTGGTTGATGAGCCACTGAATGATGCAGATAAATATGTTACGGTATGAATGCTGGTACGTTCAACAATGTTCAACTACTTTCAACTACATTAGCCTCCACTATGTTCAACTACGTCCACTAACGGCTATGTGACCATGGCATGCACGATGTGGAATGGCCTTGGGTTTGTGCAGGTCAAAGTACGCTAGAGTATGCTACAGTATGCTAGAGTATGCTAGAGTACATTAAGAGGTATGTTCTACTACAATCGACTTTGCCACAGTACGTTAGCATCACGGATGCAAATTCAGCCTCTAATGTACCACTCTTTTGCACATGTCCAAAAATTAAATCGGAGATCATGGCTCACCCACGTTTTTACCAAATTAAAATCAAGGACAAGTATGGATGCCGGTATGTTCAACTACATTCAACTATGTTCAACTACATTCAACTACTTTCAACTATATTAGCCTCCACTATGTTCAACTACGTCCACTAATGGCTATTTGACCAGGGCTTAAGATAATGCTACAATAACCAACATTGTGTATAATCATTTTGACAGGGTTTTATCACAAGCCATGTTGTAAACACCCATTCTGATTCAATCACGGAGGTTAAGTTTGTTTGTTTGGGGGTTTTACATCCTGACAACAATTAAGGTCATATCAGGATGAGTCCCGACTTCTGACAGTGCACACTAATTGTGACTTTATAGTGCTGCCCCACTGGGAGACTAGACCTGGCACCATGACCCAAATTCCCACTCAGTCACATTATCCTGACACTGAGCTAACCAGTGCCTGCCCTATCCTAGTAATGCCAAGCACCAGGCTATGTATCAACAAGTATCAATTATGTAAGTTATTGGTTTGACTCGTCCAGGCTTCAGACTATCGATGTTCCGCACGGGAAGCCTGTGTTCTACCTATTCGGCCTCCGCATCTAGTCTGAGGATAAGCAATGTTCAGGACCCATCACTACTTGGATGGGTGACAATCTGGGATTACGAGATGCCATAGACATTCTGATACAAGGTTATGGCTTAGTACATCAGTAGGGGTCACGTAGTGGCATTGTCTTCCTTGAGATGACCATAAATCATAATGCTGTACATGTGGATTATATTCTAACCCAACGCGCTGGCCTATTCTGTAAGACTCAGAGTCAGGATAATGTGACTGAGTGGGATATCAGGTCATATTGCTGGCAGCATGGTCTCCCAGTGGGGCAGTACTATAAAGTCGCCATGAGTGTAGTATATGTATGTAAGGACCATAAGAGCAGGTCAGAACCAGCGGACAATCCATGGTTATGGTTATGAGTGCACTTCAGCCCTAATGAGCATCCTTATTGATTCTTGCCATATCCTAATAATGCAGAGTCCGTCCTTAGATGTTTCCAGGCCGTAAAACTCCAACAACCAACCAACTAGTTGATGCTCCTTTAAGCCCTATTGTCGTTACCTCATTACCGCAAGAGCTGACAGCAAAGAAATACCTCAACTTCACCATGTCAGCTTCAAAATTATACGTTTTCAAATAGTATCGTCGTGAATGTTAAGATTAGATTAGTTTTCATTTTTGGCGAATGCTTCCACCATCTAACCATAGCAAGATAATGACTCTCTGCCCCCAAAACACAACATTGCAAAGTGGTCACATGTGCAAGCTCTCTTCAGTGTAGGGCATCTATGCATTGAAAATTGCTTTCCTGTGGGAGGCGAGGGAGAGAACTTTGGTCTATTATCTAGTCTCTATTCTGTACACTACCCCCCACCACCCCCACTAACCCCCACTAACCCCACCAGCCCCACTACCCTCACCCCCTACTGCCCCCACCATCACACCGGCCCCACTACCCCCACCACCCCCCACCCCACCACCCCACAACCCCGTATCTATATTCTCTATTATGCACCCCATATATCCCCCACTACCCCTAATTCCCCCACCACCCCCACCAGCCCCCACTACCCCCACCTTCACACCACCCCACTACCCCCTATATATATTCTCTATTATGCACCCCATCTATCCCCCACTACCCCTACTTCCCCCACCACCCCCACCAGCCCCCACTACCCCCACCATCACACCACCCCACTACCCCTATATATATTCTCTATTATGCACCCCATCTATCCCCCACTACCCCTACTCCCCACCACCCCAAACAGCCCCACTACCCCAACCCCCACACCCCACTACCCCTAATATATTCTCTATTATGCACCCCATCTATCCCCCACTACCCCTACTTCCCCCACCACCCCCACCAGCCCCCACTACCCCCACCACCCCACCATCCCCTAACTACCCCCACTACCTCCACTCTCTCCACTCCCCCCCCCTCTCCACCCCCGTGTAATGCTGGTAGCTCTGCTGATGTGATTCCACGTGGATTGGCCTGTTTGGTGGTCGTGCTCGCAGATTGGGCGACAAGCAAGGATGGTGGTGGGTGGGGGAGTGGGTGTGCTGTGGGGGACTGGGTGTGCTGTGGGGGAGTGCGTGTGCTGTGGGGGAGTGGGCGTGCTGTGGGGGAGTGGGTGTGCTGTGGGGGAGTGGGTGTGCTGTGGGGGAGTGGGTGTTCGCGGTAGGGGGTGGGGCGCGGGTTGTTAGTAGTTTTTCCGATCCATGTCGTACAGATGGGCAGTGAGAGCTCGGGATAGGCAGGGCTAGGAGGGGCGGGGCGGACCGGGATGTGGGGCGGGGAGAGTCGATGCGGGGCCGGGGAGATGGAGCGTGCCGGGCCGGGGCGAGGGGCTCATGGGTAGAGCTGCTCACGGGAAAGGTCACTCGATGGGGGCGGTGGGTGACTGGTAATTGGAGAGATCGACTCATGCTGCTTGATCCAGTGGCTGAAGGGGCATGAGGCTTGTATGGGAGTATAATAGCTGCAGCATATCCCGGTCGGCACGTGACCTGCCTGCCAATGCTGACGCCCAGTCACCCGGATCAACCATCTCCCAGTGTCACGCACCAGCAGTTTTCTGCCGCTCACCTCCATTGCAGACATTGCGATATTTACAAATATTTTCCTTGGGAAACATTTTTATTCAACTGAATACAGTCTCTTTTTTCAGGGGAGCGAGACGTAGCTCAGCCAGTGGAGTGTCCACCTATGAAGGTGTGGGTCATCCGATCGATCCTGCTCAGTGGATTCATTTGCAGTTTGGGCTATTTTCATCAGAGGATGTGGTATGTGATGTCCTGTTTGTGGGAAAGTGCATTAAAGACCCTTTGCTGTTTATCGGAAAATGTAGCCTATGTGATGGCAGTGGGTTTCCTACAAAGAAATATGTCAGAATGACCACATGTTTGAGGTCCAATAGCCGATGATATAAAAATCAATGTGCTCTAGAGGCGTCATTAAATAAACCAATGACTTACACAATGTATACTGGTCGCTACCTAGCCTGGCGCTCGACATTATTAGGATAGGGCAAGGATTGGTTATCTCAGTGTCAGGATAATGTGACATCATACACGACCGACCAAAATGGGAGGCGGGTGCTCAACTCATTCGGCCAGCACATGTAGTCCATTGGCATGGTTCCATTGGTAATAATATAGGCATATTGAAATATGCATCAGTAAACAACATATTTGACGCACATTACAAAATAGAACCAAGTATCAGTGATACACCCGATACATTAAATGGTCTATTATTGGCTGTCCAACAAATAGAAATCATCCGGAATAATATCTCAAATTAAACCGGCACCTCTGAAATTTCTAGAGTGACTCTCGACAACCCCATATAAATAGAAGAGATCATTTCCTACTGATATTCAGAGAGCTAACTGGAGAGCGCAGTAAAGTAATGAAAGCAGTCTTTGTCACATCGCGACCGATAGCATGATGATGATGATGACCTTGATCTTGAGGCCGTTACGTAGTTATAACTCATGTATACTAATATAAGACATATATGTATACGGGGATAGTATTTCACATTCTGCGCATGCGTATACTAACAAAGGTCAATTATTTAGAGATTTCGTCGGAGCCGGGTTGAGTGGGTGCGTGGTAAGCAGCGTTCCTCCCTTTTCTCCATTTAGTCCGATTCCATGCTCAGAGCGCAGACAATACATTAAGTCTGGTCTATTTTTCTTCTTTTTTTTTTGATACGGTATTTATTCTGCCCATAGCGTGTAAGCTCCTGTGAGGGTGCTTGTGGTCAATGCTGGACAGCTGTGAGGAATGCTATGGTGTATGCCTGGGTTCCGTTTCCTGGTTGGTATCCACCAGCATTTATTTAAGTAGTTAGTATCTATGTTAATTTTCGGTTTTTTGTTTTTTTTGGGGGGGATATAACTTCCTATCATATAACTAATATCATAGCCTAGTATGTACATCTAGTGAGATGAGGACATGTTCCCAGAATTTGTTTGTTTATTTTGTTTGCAGCTTTCCTTTCACTTGTGCCCTGTCCCTAGTTAGTGTCTAGATATACCAGAACACACCCATACTCTTCAGGACAGTGACCAGTTGGGTCGTCTCCGGTGTTAAATTGTTAACCATATGTAAAATTTCCTGATAATTAGACATTGGCGGATGTGTGAACTAGTCTATAGTGAATTACAATTGTTATATGAAAAGGTAAATGATATATAGAGCCAGAGGCATTAAGGTATTATGTGGTGCTGGTGATCCTTTGAGTTTGATATAGACATTATGTAGTTATAGATAGTGTGAGAGGGGCACTACTTTTAGTGTGACAGAGCCATAGCAGCTCTGCTCACATACCCCCTCCCCCCCAACATTTATGAATCACTGCACACCCAGACACAACAGGGCACTGTAGCATAAGCAACCAAGGCTTGGATACAAGCATATTGAATGTTCATCGGTTGATTGGAGAAGGCCTATTGCTGATTGGAGGAGCTGATCAGGTGTGACAGCCATCTTGGATTCATGAGACTATGTAATAATAAACATGAGGGTGTAAGCTCTCTGTCTTTCTGTGCACTTTCTACTCTACCTTTCTCTTGCCTGTAGTGATTTCATATTTAGCCTACCTACACAACCACAGCTGCCAGCCGTCGACTTTACACATAGTTCTAACGGCATTGTCCCTGTCTTCTGGTTTTACCATCTTCCGTTCACCTGTGCCCTGTCCCTAGTTGGTACCTCACATCCCGAGCATATAATACTTCATTCATACTCTTTTATCTATTTTCCTGTCAATATATTTTTCCTCTTTTTTTTTAAAAGGAAAAATAAAAACACTTTCTGTGGGAGATTTTTCAATGTTAGTGATATACATTTTTCAGTATGTGTGGGTCGTGAGACTGGTAGATGAGTGAGCGGACAGGTGGTGCCATTGGTGTCCTGAGGTTGGGTAGGTTCAACCAGTAGATGACTGAGTACAGGTTCCAGCAGCCGATGACTGAGGAGGGAGTAGGAGTTGAGGAGCATGTGGAATCTTCCGGCCTTATTATACTCGTATAATGGCTTATACAGTATATATTTATATTTACATCTCATTATTGTCTATCATGATAGTCTGTACGGAAAGAAACTTCATAATTATAAATAAAGCTTGATGTTGAATACAAAACAATGCTGGTGTCAGAATTGGATATGTTTTGGATATGAAGCAATTGTATCTGCATTGACCGCATTTAAAATTGCTCCTAACGTGCAGATGTACAAATATATTGGTCTAGATAAAGGATTCACCCTGTACTCGCAGTACACGGGTGAATGACAATGTAGTATAAATACGGGCGAAAATAGCTTTAGTATGGAACATGAAGTAGAATGCCTGCCTCCAGTATCAAATGGGTACTTATATCGGCACAGAGCTGGTGAAATTGGAGAGAATGTAAAAAGACAAGATGGCGGCCATATAATGCCATCGATTTCACCTTTAAATTCTATTAAACTATATGTTTTATTATATTTTTCAACTCAAAGGTAGCGGGGAAATATTAAGACATATATTAAGAATACGTCTTGCTTTTTAGACTGTGGATTTAGGCTCTCCTTCCATTTACCCGCTTTTTCGACAGCTTTTATATAGGGTTGGTATTCACCCGTGTACTACAAGTACAAGGTGAATCTGTTATCTAATATTGATCTTGCTATGGGCAATCCCTTTAGTGCCTATGTCCTAAATAGGTGATGGTACCAAAAGTATGCTTAGTGTAACCACGACCACTGACAGTACTTACTGCAACTACGCCCACTGATAGTACAATCAGTACTCTCATCCTTTCAGTGAGTTCCATAGACAATCTACCCTCAACATCAATATATTGACTCATCATGAGCATGGTCACAATGCTAATTTTGAGTGACAGCTGTCGGCCCGCCTGCCACCCGCCGGGCCCCACAGTGGTTAGAGAGGTAGAGGAAATAGCTACAGGATATTAATCATTTCAGACGGTCATTGTGGTAGGGGACTACCCATAGCTTTCTGAGAATGAATAACACCTTAGGCTACATAGTAATTCTATCTGAAACCTTATAAATTGAATATCAGGAATCATTATAAATGCACAGACGCTGTAAGAAAACTTGTGCTTGAATTGAGCGTCCGTGTCCTGTTTTAGTAGATTGTGGGATTCGAACCCATGGGTTCGAATCCGGGTCGTATCAAACCAGTGATTTAAACATTGATACTTGTCACTTCCTAGTCAGGCGCTCGACATTATTAGGATAGGGCAAGGACTGGTTGGTTCAGCATCAGCATAATGTGACTGAGTGCGATATCAGGTCATGGTGCTCGCATACTGGTCTCCCAGTGGGGTAGCACTATGAAGTTGCTATCAATGTGCACTGTCACAAGTCACTACCTGTCCTTAGATGTTTCCAGGCCGTAAAACTCCTAACTAACCAACCAACTTGTCCAGCGTTCCTAATATCGACCCGGTCAACCAGTCTCCTGGAATAAGTCTCACGACACGATCAATGGTGTTCACGAATAATTATTGTCTATTGCACGACACACGGAAAATGATAGAGTCGCAGGAGGTTCCATAGCAACAAGCCAGTTGCTTCATGACTAACAACTGCTATGACACTATCAATGGGCACACCCACCGCACACCCATATACCCGCACACCGCACACCCATATACACGCATACTGCACACCCATATACCCACACACCACACACCCATATACCTGCACACAGCACACCCATATACCCGCACACCCATATACCCGCGCACTGCACACCCATATACCCGCACACCACACACCTGTATACCTGCACACCGCACACCCATATACCCGCACACCGCACACCCATATACCCGCATACCACACACCCATATACCCGCACATCACACACCCATATACACGCATACCGCACACCCATATACCACCACACCACACACCCATATACCTGCACACAGCACACCCATATACCCGCACACCCATATACCCGCACACTGCACACCCATATACCCGCACACCACACACCTGTATACCCTCACACCGCACACCCATATACCCACACACCGCACACCCATATACCCGCATACCGCACACCCATATACCCGCACATCACACACCCATATACACGCATACCGCACACCCATATACCCACACACCACACACCCATATACCTGCACACAGCACACCCATATACCCGCACACCCATATACCCGCACACCACACACCTGTATACCCGCATACCACACACCCATATACCCGCATACCGCACACCCACATACCCGCACACCGCACACCCATATACCCGCACACCGCACACCCATATACCCACCGACCGCACACCCATATACCCACATACCACACACCCATATACCCGCACACCACACACCCATATACCCACACACCGAACACCTATATACCCGCACACCGCACACCCATATACCCACACACCGCACACCCATATATCCACACACCGAACACATATATACCCGCACACCGCACACCCATATACACGCATACCGCACACACATATACCCACACACCGAACACCTATATACCCGCACACCGCACAATCCCGCACCCGCCATATACCCAGCACCCTATATCACGCACACCGCACACCTATATACCGCACACTGCACACCCATATACCCGCACACCGCACACCCTATATCCGCACACCACACACCCATTACCCACACACCGACACACTATATACCCGCACCGACACCCATATCCCACACACCGCACACCCATATATCCACACACCGAACACCTATATACCCGCACACCGCACACCCATATACACGCATACCGCACACACATATACCCACACACCGAACACCTATATACCCGCACACCGCACACCCATATACCCGCACACCGCACACCCATATACCCACACACCGAACACCTATATACCCGCACACCGCACACCTATATACCCGCACACTGCACACCCATATACCCGCACACCGCACACCCATATACCCGCACACCACACACCCATATACCCACACACCGAAACACCTATATACCCGCACACCGCAAACCCATATACCCGCACACCGCACACCCATATATCCACACACCGAACACCTATATACCCGCACACCGCACACCCATATACCCGCACACCGCACACCCATATACCCGCACACTGCACACCCATATACCCGCACACCCATATAGCCGCACACTGCGCACCCATATACCCGCACACGACACACCTATTTACCCGCACACCGCACACCCATATACCCGCACACTGCACACTCATATACCCGCACACCCATATACCCGCACACTGCACACCCATATACCTGCACACCACACACCTATATACCCGCACACCGCACACCCATATACCCGCACACCACACACCCATATACCCGCATACTGCACACCCATATACCCGCACATCACACACCCATATACCCACACACTGCACACTCATATACCCGCACACCCATATACCCGCACACTGCACACCCATATGCCTGCACACCACACACCTATATACCCGCACACCGCACACCCATATACCCGCACACCGCACACCCATATACACGCATACTGCACACCCATATACCCACACATCACAAACCCATATACCCGCACACTGCACACTCATATACCCACACACCCATATACCCGCAAACTGCACACCCATATACCTGCACACCACACACCTATATACCCGCACACCGCACACCCATATACCCGCACACCGCACACCCATATACCTGCATGCCGCACACCCATATACCCGCACACTGCACACCCATATACCTGCACACCACACACCTATATACCCGCACACCGCACACCCGTATACCCGCACACCGCACACCCATATACCCGCACACCCATATACCCGCACACTGCACACCCATATACCTGCACACCACACACCCATATACCCGCACACCGCACACCCATATACCCGCACACTGCACACTCATATACCCGCATACCGCACACCCATATACCCACACACAACACACCCATATACCCGCACACAGCACACCCATATACCCACACACCCATATACCTGCACACCACACACTCATATACCCGCACACTGCACTCCCATATACCCACACACTGCACACCCATATACCCGCACACCGCACACCCATATACCTGCATAACGCATACCCATATACCCGCACACCGCACACCCATATACGCGCACCACCACACACCCATATACCCGCACACCGCACACCCATATACCCGCACACAGCACACCCATATACCCGCACACCCATATACCCGCACACCACACACCCATATACCCGCACACTGCACACCCATATACCTGCACAGAGCACACACATATACCCACACACCCCACACCCATATACCCGCACACCGCACACAGCACACCCATACACCTGCACACTGCACACCCATATACCCACACACCCATATACCCGCACACCGCACACCACACATCCATATACCCACACACCACACACCCATATACCCGCACACCACACACCCATATACCTGCACCCCGCAGACCCATACACCCGCACACCCATATACCCGCACACTGCACACCCATATACCTGCAAACCGCACACCCATATACCCGCACACCGCACAGCTGTATCCCCAAACACCACACACCCATATACCCGCAAACCGCACATCAATATTTGTGTTCTTGTAAATGTGGTTTATTCGTTAAATGAAATAGTGTACTGACATTACTGAGGCACTGAGACAATACCATAATTATGCAGTCTGATATTGCCACCCGAGAGGCTAGTTCAAGTCCGCTTCAATTTAAGACTTACATATGGCATATAGTTCACACCTCCGGCCCCCATTAAACTCACAACCATCATCGCATCTAAATGCACACATCGATATACACGCCGCCACACCCACGTTCACACGCACACCCATACCCACACCCACACCCATCTCCACACCCACCCTCATATCCACACCCACACCTATCTCCACACTCACACCTAAACACACACACTCACATCCACACTCCTGACCGGCTCTGCCTGCATGGCGTCACGAACAAGCTATTTGGATGCCTTCCCACAGTAATACCCCGGCTATCCCCACCCCCACCCCCACACAATCACCACCACCATCAACCCCTCCCCCTCCCAACTCCCTCCCGTCACAAGAGACCTGGACTACCGACTAACCGGGGTCAAAGGGTCAAGTGGGTGGGTGGTGAGGAGAAGTGAGTCGGTGGAGTGGTGAAATCCGGCATTATTACCTCGAGCCGCCAGGGGGCGTGTGGCAGGGGGCGTGAGGAGTGCGTGGGTGGGTGGGTGAGGGGGCGGGAGAGTGAGGGGGCGGGAGGGTGTCAATGGTATCTGCGCGCGCAGGCGGCGGCCAGATCAAAGCAGGCGGCCCCCACCTGGAAATCCGTTGCCGTCGTGACGGTGACGCGTCTTGCCCTGCGAGCAGCAGTTTCACACAGACATCACTAATCGCTAGCCCCGCCATCATGCGCTATCGGGGGAGGGGTCAGGGGGTTGGTGGGGGGGGGGGGTACATCACTCCTCCTCCTTACTCTGTCAGTATACTATGCGCAATGCCATTGTAATACAGCTATTCAGAAAAGGGGGTCTGGCATTGTGTGTTAATGCAGTTGGTTTTTTTATGGATTTTTTACAAATCTTTAGGGGACATTTACATTTGAGCAATTGGTAAACTTGTTATGCGCCCAGGCAGTGATTTTCAGGCCGGAGGTATTTACTTGCAGCTATGTAGGCATCCATTTATTTGGTGGTGTTGTTGATATTAGGATATATATATATATATATTATAATGCAGATTTGTTGATATTGTTCCCCGTGGGAACAATAATGTGATAGTGCTCCTACTTAATGTTACACTGTTCCTACTTAATGTTACACTGTTCCTACTTAATGTTACACTGTTCCTACTTAATGTTACACTGTTCCTACTTAATGTCACACTGTTCCTACTTAATGTTACACTGTTCCTACTTAATGTTACACTGTTCCTACTTAATGTTACACTGTTCCTACTTAATGGCAGACTGTTCCCACTTAATGTTACAGTGTTCCTACTTAATGTTTCACTGTTCCTACGTAATGTTACACCGTTCCTACTTAATGTTACACTGTTCCTACTTAATGCTACACTGTTCCTACTTAATGTTACACTGTTCCCACTTAATGTTACACTGTTTCCACTTAATGTTACCCTGTTCCTACTTAATGTTACCCTGTTCCTACTTAATGTTACACTGTTCCCACTTAATGTTACACTGTTCCTACTTAATGTTACACTGTTCCTACTTGATGTTACACTGTTCCTACTTAATGTTACAATGTTCCTACTTAATGTTACACTGTTCCTACTTAATGTTACACTGTTCCTACTTAATGCTACACTGTTCTTACAATCCCTCACTCCACTGCTCCTTGTCCCCGGTCCCGAATCCTGTTAACGCCGAGCACCAGCCGATGTAGCGACAAGCAAAATGGGGGCGCACTATAAAGTCACCATGAGTGCACACTGTCACAAGTCGGTGCCCGTCCTGATATGACCTCAGATGTTGCCAGGATGTAAAACTCCAACACCCAATAACCAATGCTCGAGATTAACGCGCACATGATCGCAGGTGACCCATGGCAACGCGCTACCCGAAGCAAATGGTTAGTATCGATCGGTGGCTTCTTCCTAACACGCCCCCATCCCCAGCCCAGCCCCTTCTAAGACGATCCGTCACCCGGCTGGCAGCCGGCCTGCTTCTGAAGCGTCGTGAATGCGGCTGATGGCCAAATTCGGACCTGAAAGTACCTGCTTGTGCCCGGCGTGCCGGCGTAATAAAGCCGGCAGGTCCTCCCCGGCGCGTCGGTGTGTGTGCTGAATGGCGGCCGGGCCCGAGTCCCTCTGTACACGCCTCAAGTGTTATTCGTTACGTGTCTGGGTTATCGTTGTCCAGCATCGACAGGGAATAGATGGTTCAGCATCTCCCTCCTGTTCCCTTCCTTCCTTCCTTCCTCTCCCTCGCCCAGACTTTCTCTCTCTACCCCATCCTCTCTCTCCCTCCCTACCCCCACCCTTGCGCCTCCTCCCTCCTCCCTCCTCCCTCCTCCCTCCTCCCTCCTCCCTCCTCTCTCCTCTCTCCTCCCCCTCCCTCCTTCTTCCTCCCCCCCCTCCTCCCTCCCCCTCCTCCCTCCCCCCTCCTCCCCCTTCCCTCCTCCCTCCTCCCTCCTCCCTCCTCCTTCCTCCTTCCTCCCTCCTCCCTCTTCCCTCTTCCCTCCTCCCCCTCCCCCTCCCCCTCCCTCCTTCCTCTTCCCTCCTCCCTCCTCCTCCACCCTCCTCTTCCCTCACCCCTCGTCATCGCCGGTCCTCCCTCTTCTGCTCTTCTCCCTCCTCCCTCCCCTTCCATTTTCCTCCCTCCTTCTTTCTCCTCCCTCCTACCTCCTCCCTCCTCCCTGCCTACTCGTGCCTTCTTCTCCATCCTTCTCCCTCTTCCCCCCTCAATTTCCCTATTCCTCTTCCTCCCTCCTCCTCCCTCCTCCCTCCATTCCTTGATCCTCCCTCCTTCTTCCCTCATCCTCCCATAATCTTCCTCCTCTTCCTCCTGTATCCTCCGGCCTCGTCATGTCTCCTCCGGTCTCGTCATGTCTCCTCCGGCCTTCTCTATCCTTCTACCAATTCCTCCTCCTCCCCCTCCATCCTCCTCCACCTCCATTCTCCTCCCTCCTCCTCCCTCCTCTACCCTCCTCCTCCCACTTCCTCCCTCCTCTCCACCATCCCCCACCCTCCGCCTCCTACTTCCTTCCCTTCCTTCCCTTCCCTCTCTCGATCCCACCCCGTTGCTTTCCTTTCCCATCGCCTCTACCCCCGCATTACCCATCCTTCTGCTCCCTCACCCACTCCCACAGGCGCACAGCAAGCACCCGAAGCCATCTGCGGAGGTCCATTTTCATATACTACTCGCCGGTCTAACTCAACCACTGCTGTGGTTCCTACATTGTACGTGTCAATCTGCGCAGTGCTTAGACTACCAAACCAGTGGCTGGGTTTAAGTACGATATCCGCGTGAACCTCGATCTCAAATAGTGAGGTTCACCCGCGTCACTTTTGTATACTATCTAAAAAATGATTGCCCTTTCTCCAGTAATCGTTTTCTCAATTTGCATATCTACATATATATTTTTTTTTTTGTTGATGGCTGTTTATGCTGTCCATAACATGTAAGCCTGCATGATCAATGCTGGGCAGTTTTCGGCTTTTTTTCCTTTTGCTTGTAGTTGGTGTTTATGGTTAGTAAATCTATGTTAGTTTTTTTGTTTTTTCTTGACAATTGTTTTCCTTCTACTCTTATCCCTAGACTAGCCTACTCTATTTACATATTATAGGTGTGTATGCAATAGATGGTTTGTATGTGTTTAGTGTGTGGTTTTGTTGATAACTGCTTAGTTTTTTGGCCTGGGCACCTCCCAAGAGCTGTCCATATGCACATATATATATATACATGCCATATATAGGTTTAAATATAAAGGTTGTTGCCCAAATGGAGCGAGTGAGGAGTCGGTGATGTTACTTGAAATTACTCCAGGTGGCGCCAGTAGGCATGCATAGTGGAATGGGATAATAATGGAACAGTAATAAAATATGTGCCTAGTTTTGTTATTAATACTCACATAAATGCACTATTTAGCACATAATAAAACAACCATAGTAAAAAGAAAACTTTAAAAAACAACAGATTTAATTGGTTGCTTGGTTGTTGGAGTATTATGTCCTGGCAACATCTAATTCATATCAGGACGGGTACCGACTTGCGTCAGTGCGCACTCGTGGCGACTTTATAGTGCTGACCCTTAGGAAATCAGGCCGCCAGCACCACCCAGTCACATTATCCTGACACTGAGCAAACCAGCATTAAACCGAGCCTAAAATGAATGTAAATGTGCATCAGATAAACAGCGCCAAAGCCGCCATCCCTCGCACATACTCGTATAGCACAAATATGGTTTCTATAGCTACATAGCAATAGTTAATGTCAAACATGCGGTTGCTATGCCTGGACTCCGGCAGGTGTCAGTTGATTTACGCTTCACTTGGGCCAATCACCGCACCACCCTCATCGGTCACGTGGTTCGGGTGGTGCCGGCTTAAGTGGGACGCGCCTATCGATGTATGTGGTCGTTATCACCTGGGAACCGGACCTGCACACCTGACCCCCCGGGGGAGGGGCGGGGCCCGGCCGGGGGAGAGGAGCGGCCGGGGGGCGGGGGTCGCCGGGCGGGGGGGGGGGGGGGGGGGGGGGGGGGGGGGGGGGGGGCGGAGGCCCGCGGCCACCCTGATGAAGACGGAGCGGTCCAGACCGCTGCTGCCGCCTGGTGGTGGTGGTGGCAGGGAACCAGACTGACCAGTCGCGACGCGGTACCTACCCGTGTTCAGGTCAGCGATGCGCCGGGTGGCGAGGTACCAGTCAGACTGACTGCTGGGGTTGGGGGTGGGTGGTAGGTGGGGGTGTTGGAGGGGGTGGAGTAATGCGCACTGACCAATGTAATGTGAATCTGGACACTTCCGACTGGAGAGGTTCCCGGATTGGAGATGATAAGGCTGACATGGTATCATATTGATATAATGATATTGCAGCAAGGGTGAAGTATTATCTTCGGATTTAGGTTCTAACAAGATAAGGCTAAAAGGTATCATATTGATAAATGATATTGCAGCAAAGGTGAAGTATTATCTTGAGATTTAGGTTCTAACAAGATAAGGCTGTAAGGTATCATATTGATAAATGATATTGCGGCAAGGGTGGAGGTATTATCCTGAGATGTAGGTTCTAACAAGATAAGGCTAAAAGGTATCATATTGCTAAATGATATTGCAGCCAGGGTGGAGGTACTATCTTGGGGTTTAGGTTCTAACAAGATAAGGTTGAAAGGTATCATATTGATAAATGATATTGCACCCAGGGTGAAGGAATTATCTTGGGATTTAGGTTCTAACAAGATAAGGCTGAAAGGTATCATATTGATAAATGATATTGCAGCCAGGGTGGACGTATTATCTTGGGGTTTAGGTTCTAACAAGATAAGGTTGAAAGGTATCATATTGATAAATGATATTGCAGCCAGGGTGGATGTACTATCTTGGGATTTAGGTTCTAACAAGATAAGGCTGAAAGGTATCATATTGATAAACGATATTGCAGCAAGGGTGGAGTTATTATCTTGGGATCTAGGTTATAACAAGATAAGGCTGAAAGGTATCATATTGATAAACGATATTGCAGCAAGGTGGACGTATTATCTTGGGATCTAGGTTATAACAAGATAAGGCTGAATGGTATGATATTGATAAATGATATTGCAGCCAGGGTGGAGGAATTATCTTGGGATTTAGGTTCTAACAAGATAAGGCTGAAAGGTATAATATTGATAAATGATATTGCAGCAAGGGTGGAGGTATTATCTTGGGATTGAGGTTCTAAGCAAACATTAATAGGCTTTCAATAAGGTGATGTTGGTTGTCCGGTGGGTCTCATCGGAAATGGAGGCATTGAGAAAAAACAGTTATCAATCATTGCGATCAGATCCTTCCTTTGTCCCGAAATCCTATTCTCTTTACAGGGCACCTGGTCCTACATGATATGATTTTATTTTAAATTCACTTGGCAGGGGATCTGTGGTAGAATTGAATCTCTACTCTAGACCGCTTACACCTATAGAGTTGTCAGTATGCCGAGTATCTTATGCATGACAATTATGCTAATACATTGTTCCTCATCAATCAATTATTTTCCCGGATGTTGGAAGCTAGACAAGCCATCGCTCATATTAGAAGTACCGCTTAGTATGAAGTCACTGCATATGATTCTAGAGGAATTAGCTGATTATGATGCACGATCCTAATTATGAATTATGGACACCAACTGAGAAATCACAACAAGCCGGGGTCAACAGTAATCCAGAAATCCCAGATATTTCAATTATGTATTATATCCTCTTGTCTGGGCTCACCTTTGTGCATTTTATGTGGCAACCTCCACTTTATACGTGGGAGGGGGCGAGAGGGGACGGGGGGGGGGGGGGAGACGGGGAGGCGGGAGAGAAGGAGGGGGGGAAGGGGGGGCGGGGAGAGAATTGTGACGAAGCGAGAATCGGCGATAAGAGGAGGGAGGAGGATGGCAGAGGAGGGAGGAGGAGGGTGGAGATAGGAGGAGGGAGGAAGAGGGGGGAAGAGGCCAGAGGAGGGAGGAGGAGGGTGGAGATAGGAGGAGGGGGAGAAGGAGGGAGGAGGAGGGTGGAGATAGGAGGAGGGAGGAGGAGGGAGGAGGAGGGAGGAGGAGGGCAGAGGAGGGAGGAGGAGGGTTGTTGTTGTTGTTGAAGATTTATACTGCCTATCATGGATAAGCCTGAATAGGCTTGTTTTCACCATTAGACAGTTTATCGATAGAAAGCCCGAGCCTACACCTTTACCGACCCAAGGGATTTTTAACCTCCCACACCACAGAGACATGGTATGAGAGCAACGGGCCTTTGACGACGCTGTAAGTTATACACAGCAGTGGAAATCCAAATTGGCAGAGATGGGGGCATGGGGAATCGAACCACCGACCTTCAGATTAGGAGTCCGACCTAGAAAAAAGTCAGACACTCTAACCACTCCACCACAGAGAACACCACACATATACATGCATATACAAGTACAGGGTGGAGATAGGAGGAGGGCGAGACTGAGGAAGGAGGAGGGAGGAAGGGGGCGGAGGGGGGAAGGGAGAGGAAGAGGGAGGAGGATGGCCGAGATGGGAGGAGAGCGGAGGAGATAAAATACATATATACATATGGATGCATATATACATAGATATACATATATAGAGACATATATACATATATATATATACTCATAATCATATACATATATATACATATATGTATATAGGTAGTTCTGTGTTTTCTCCAGCCAAATATACATTATCATTATCTATAATAGGATGTCTAGCCTGGCGCCATGGATGTAATGGAACTCGCCTGTCCGGGAGCTTAGCAATCAGTCTATTCAGGTGGACTCGTGAGTGTTTAGACGCACATCTCCGCCATCACTCTTACCTGTGCTATGTAGCAGCTGTGTCGGGGGCGTGGGGGGGGGGGGGGGGTGAGAGGCCGGCAAGCCTGTCAGTGCACCTTCCTACCGTCCATTATATGGCGTTGAAGCACCTGCATGCCCTCTCACTGTTAGCTTATATCATATGTGTCCTTAACAGCTATTGTTAGCTGACTAAATGACATAGTAGATCCTGTACATATCATTTGTCGTGTAAATAATCCTGACTTGATGAAATGACTAGAAGTCCAATTCCTCTGAGCTAACAAAAGAAAGTATTCGGCTGAGTAAGCATATTTACCAACAACAACAACAATATCTGGGCCAAACATGCATTAGGCACATTTATATATCTGTCGATAAAGAAAAGCATAATTACAGTGCGTTTTGCTGAGGATTGACCAGATTAGATTCAGCTGCCATGTTTCTCCCCCCCCCCCCTTTCATTTTGCTTCACAAAAGGAAGATAATGCATTCAATATATACTGACATAATGGATTCCAGGCCACGAATATCCGGCTCTGAGCTGCATCCATAATGCATCTGGCTTGTAGGAAAGCCAGGTGCTCGGCCTCCCACAATGGGTATACGTATTTACCATAGACGGGCAGTGCCCCGGTATTCGCTCCGGCCCGGCCCGGCCCGCTCGGCTCGCCCCGGCCTGACTCGCCCGTCCCGACTCGCCCGTCCCGTCCCGACTCGCCCGGCCCGGCTTGGCCCGGCCCGGCCCAGCCCGGCCCGGCCCTGCCCGGCCTGACCTGGCCCGACTCGCTCCCGGCCGGCCAGGACCGGTTAGCCCGGGGCTCTCCCCGCCCCGGCCCGCCCCTGCTCGCCCCGGCCTGGTTCGCCCCGGCCTGGCCCAGCCGGCCCGGCTCGCCCCGCCTCGGCTCACCCCGCCCCGCCCCGCCTCGGCTCGCCCCGCCCCGCCCCGGCTCGCCACGCCCCAGCCCGCCCCGGCCCGCCTCGGCTCGCCCCGCCCCTGCCTGGCTCGCCCCAGCCCGTCCCGGCTCGCCCCAGCCCGCTCCGGCCCGCCCCGGCTCGCCCCGGCCCGCCCCGGTCCGCCCGGTTGCAGTGCCCGGCCGGTGGCCACCACGGCCACCTCGTTGTTGTGCGAAGATAAACGGGCGTGCCTTTGTCCTTGAGTGCTGCCACCTAGCGTGCATTATGAACCGGAAGCCACGGGCCCCGCGTCGCTGGCGGGTGGGATCGGGGCGGCGTAATGAAGGCACCGGAAATGCGCACAAATCATACTGACACACACTTCCGGCCCGACCAAATCAAGCGACCATCGGATGAGCGGGCCATTGGGTACCGGATGGGCCGAGGGAGGGAGCGGGGGCCTGGGGATGTGTAGGAGACCAGGACAGGGGCGGAGTGTGCAGCTGCTCGGCCCGGGGCGGGGGGGGGGGGGCGTGGTCTGTCAGCCCGCCGGCCGCGGTCCCGCCCTCCCGTGGGTGTCATTGATGGCACCGGGCCACATGGGTGGAGGCATGGCGACCTGGTGTCGGCGACGAGCGCTCCGCCCAATACATCAGTAGCCACGCCCAATAAAAGTCTGCCATTTACTATGGAGTGCCCTGCCCCGCCCCGCCCATCCTCGTTCGACCCGCTTAGCTTTCTACATGTACTTCCAGCCACGCGTATACGTACACGTACACGTACACGTACATATACATGCATATACAAGTACACGTACACGTACACGTACATATACATTCATATACAAGTACAGGTTCACGTATACGTACACGTACATATACACGCACATACAAGTACAGATTCAAGTATACGTACACATACACGTACACGTACATATACATGCAGATACAAGTACAGATTCACATATACGTATACGTACATATACACACATACAAGTACAGATTCACGTATATGTACACATACACGTACATATACATGCACATACAAGTACAGGTTCGCGTACACGTACAAGTCTACAAACACATACACGTACACAGAAGTGAAAGTACATGTACATGTACACGTCTACATACTTCTTGGTGCTGGTGGTCTGGACCCCCAATGGGGCAGCACTATAAAGAAGTGCAAGTACATGTACATGTGCACATACCCGTCCACCCCATTGTTTAGTTTGTTATTGTTTTACATCCTAGCAACATCTATGGTCACATCATGATGTGTGCCAACTTGTGACAGTGCACGCTCGTGGTAACTTTGTAGTGCTGCCCCACTGGGAGAGCGGGTCACTGGCACCATGGCCTGATATCCCACACAGTCATAGTATCCTGATACTGTGCTAACCAGTCATTGTGCTATTCTATTTATGCTGAACGCCAGAAGAATAAATGAAATTACCACAAAGCAATAACGCCAAATATATATATTTTTTAATTGGTGATTGTCCCCGCCCATGCCTGAAAACTCGCGCACCCCGATGTGTATCTTAAGCTGTTGGAAATGCGCCGGATAGCAGCATTCATAACGTTCATATCAAACGTTAGGTCATTGGTTTGACTCGGCCACGGTTCGAACCCAAATCGCACGACCTACCAACACAGGAGGTGGATGCTCAACTCATTTGGCCATCGCGTCTGGCTACGTCATATAACAGAAAAATATAAAATAAAAATAAAAACCGCCAACCTGACCCTGATTTGTGTGATCAAAAGGACAGTCACCAAGTATTTTTGTATTTGGCCTAACAGTAACACATACGCACGCACCGACATTCTGCCTTTTGATTTATTGTAAGTTTCACATGTCAACTCAAATAACTAGATTCGTGTATTTTTCACGTGACCTCATTCGTGTACATTTCAGCCACACGCACTCTCCCCGTTCTGCTGGTTCCCTGGTCCGAACTGCCTATTGCTATAACGCTACAGCGCCTCCACTGTGCTCTCTCTCCTGTCCCATAGTGCCACTGTGATTGGAAACCGGAAATTACTGGACCCAGTCAAAATAACGCGTGAGGTATGGGAGTGTCGGGATCCGGAACAACAGTCTCATCACCACCGGCTTGTCTCAGATTCCCAGGCGGGTCTTAGACCTCATGCATCTTGTAACAACCGGATACTGTTACCGAATCGGTTGAGTACAGGCTTCCAGGGTGGAAGGTCGAGAGTTCGAATCCCAGCCGAGTCAAACTAATGACTTACAAAATCGATACTTGTCGCTTCCTAGCATGGCGCTCGGTATTATTAAGATAGGGCAAGGACTGGTCAGCTAAGTGTCAGGTTAATGTGATTGAGTGGGATATCGGGTCATGGTGCTGATGGCTTTATTTCCCAGTGGGACAGCACTATGAGGTCACCATTAGTGGACACTGTCCTAAGTCGGTACCCGTCCTGATATGACCTTATAGGTTGCCAGGACGTGAAATTCCAGCAACCAATCAACCCAAGTCACTCACTAACACTCATATTTAGAATAGGACAAGAACTGGTTGATTCCGCGTCATGATACATTTGACTGAGTATGATACAGTGTGATGGTGCCGATGGCACTGTATACCTGAAGGGGCAGCACCTGAAGGGGCAGCACTATAAATTCTCCATACGTGCACCCTGTCAAATCCAGTACCCGTCCTGGTTGGACCTTATATGTTGCTGGGACGTAAAACTGAAGCAAATAAAAAGTATTTCTGACTTCACACATCGCGTTTAAAAAGCTCAGCAGGAGCTGTATCCTTGAGTCATATATTGTTATTTTTACTTCAAAAGAACTCTAATTTAATTTCGTTGTCTTTGCCTGTACACGGCGCCTCAGTCAACATGCATAATGCAAACAGCCTAAGCAGATTTATTATTTTTCAAATACACCAATACCTCGGGTAACACCATAGATACGTTCCTAAAGATACAGCATTAAGCGAAGCTCCGCCTATATAGGCTCATTATAGCATAGCATCCTAGCAACATCTCATCTCGGATCGGACGTGTTGGCCGAATTGGTAGAGCATGGGCTTCCCGTGCGGAAGATCAAGAGCTCGAATTCCAACTGCGTCAAACCAATGACTAATAAATGTGATACTTGTCGCTACCTAGCCTGGCGCTCAGCATTAATAGAATGGGACAAGGACTATTTAGCACAGTATCAGGATAATGTGAATGTGCGGGATCTTGGGTCATGGTGCCAGCGGTCGGGTCTCCCAGTTGTAAAGCACTATAAAGTCACCATGAGTGTAAGCGAGGAAAGGAGGAAAGACGGCTGACCACGGTCCCATATTGAGCATATCCTTGCAGGAATAGTTTCCCATTTTCTAAGTACTGATATTGTATGATTTAAACAGAAGTCGATGTCGATAAATTAAAAATATACTTCAAGCATTTTAATCTGTGCAAAAGATACATATATGTGTGACTTTGATGAACAAGAAACTACTAAAAAAATAATGACTGGGACCTTTCCATAATTTGAGCCAATCAGAGCTGTTCTTTTCGAGTGCAAATGGCCACCCCTTATGGGGGCCGCCATTTGCAATTAAAAAAAACAGCTCTGATTGGCTGATACTGAGGTCTGGTAAAGATGAGAATAAGAAAGTCCATTTCCGGCAAGTTCAAATAGGCTCAGACAAGTTCAAACATGGCTGGTTGTCCCTCTCCTTTCAGCACTGAATATGCTCATGTGTTTTTGCTGTGTACGGTCGAGACCAGCGGAAAGAACCCAGGTGTGATTGCATATATGGAGGAGGGAGAGGAGTGGTTTGCTTTCAATAAAAGAGCACCGTAGTGAATCAGCGCTAAACAGGGTAGAGTGGAATATACCTGTATTTTTTTACAATAATTCACAACTCGCCCTCACTTGTAAAGCTGCATTCTCACTACCCCTAAACTCCCATTTCAGCAACAATTTCAATCGCGCCATCTAAAACAGAATCTGAGACATTATCAACAAACTACGCATGATGCTAGAATTTTACGTCATGGCAACATCTATGGTCATATCAACTGCGTATGAATATATTCTACAAAAACTTAATTTTTAATTTTTTTTGTAATGAATTATCTTTGACATCACCGGCAATTTTGAATAGCGAATTCGGATGAAATACACAAAAGAGATTAATGCAATTTGAAAATATTGAGAGAGACAAAATAGAGAGAGAGACGAGAGAGAGAGAGAGATAAGGAGAGAGGGAGCGGGAGGGAGAGAAAAGGAGAGAAACCCATCAAGCAAAAATATGGAAAGTTTAAAAAAAATAATTAAAAAGAGATGTACGCATGCACTATGATACTGCGCATGCGCACAATCCACAGCGGAAGTGTACTGAGCATGCATAGAAGAGCAAGTCCTCTCCAGCTACTCCCCCTCCCACACACACACACTCGTACACACACACATCAATCCAGCCCGGCTCATCACGACAACTAATCCCACGCGGCCCATAAAGCTGAATCGCCTCTTTTATCCGCGCACCACGGTAATACAAGCCGGCCGCGGCGAACCCACCGCCCGCACTTACACTCTAACGGCCGCCACTCCATCCCACACTCGGATTTCAAATTATGCAACAGCCACACACACACACACATAAACGTGGAGAGAAGAGAGCTGGAGTCGGGCGGATGGATGGATGGATGGATGTGTGGAAGAGGCGGCGGAGGAGGAGGAAGTGAGGAGGTGAGGGGTGGTGACTATATTTATTTTGTTTATATGGGGGGGGGGGGGGGCGTTTAGCTGGTGAACATGTGAATGGCGTTTGATGGTGATTGTGTTCTAAACACTAGGGCCCAGTATTCTAGGAGGTACAAAATAATGCATATTGTGGTTTATTATTAGTGGGTCCCTTACTGAGAATTTGGCGGAAGGAGATGGGCCGGTAGTGGGGGTGGGGCTAGGGGTTGGGTGGGGGTTGGGTGGGCGTGGGTGTGGGGTGGGGTGATGTGTTGGGAGGGGTTGGAAGGAGTGGAAGGTGTTGGGTGGTGGTGGGATATTTTAGGAGGTGTGGCGAGATGTCAGGAGGTTTTGGGAGGTTTTGGGATATGTTGGGATGTGTTAGTCGTCGGGAGGCGTTGGAAAATGTTGGGAGGTGTTTGGCGATATTGGAAGGAGTCCTGAGGTGTTTGGAGGTGGTAGAAGGTGTTTGGAAATGCTATGAGGTGTTAGGAGGTGTTTGGAGGATGTTAGGTGTTATGAGGTGTTGGGAGATGTTAGGTATTATGAGGTGTTGGGAGATGTTAGGTGTTATGAGGTTTTGGGAGATGTTAGGGGTTATGAGGTGTTGGAAGATGCTAGGTGTTATGAGGTGTTGGGAGATGTTAGGTGTTATGAGGTTTTGGGAGATGCTAGGTGTTATGAGGTGTTGGAAGATGTTAGGTGTTATGAGGTGTTGGGAGATGTAATGGCCCTGTCACATTACGACGTTTCGGCCCAACGAGGGTCGACGTGTGCTGACGTGTTGCAATTTTCGGCGAAACGTCGGTACATCTCCGGTACGTTACCGGTACGTTACCGGGGCGTTTCCGGCGCGTTCCCGGCGCGTCGGTACATAGCAACGTGTTAATGCAGACGTCGGCGGCCGTCGGCGCGCGTCACTCCGCCGCGAAAGTTTTGTGCTTGCACAAAACTTTCGGCGCGGACCGACGCGCGCCGATGGGTTGGAGGGGCGTTACGGACGCGTTACCAAGACGTCGATACTTGTTGGCGGCGCTCCGGGTGAACGCTGGCAGACCGTTGATCAACGTCGGTTAACGTTGGCTTTTTTTCCCCCAAACTGCGACCGTTCCGTCGGCGCGTCTGCAAAGTCCCGCCAGCGGGTTCCCAGCGTGCCATCAGCGTGTTATTGGCGCGTTGTTGGAACCCCGCCAGCGTTTTTCAGCGCGTTGGACGTGTTGCCGGCGTGCCTGGACGCGTTGGCGGCGGGTCTGGATGCGCTGCCGGCGCGTCCTGACGTGTTGGGGGCGGGTGTGTACGGTCCACACAATACTAACATGATACCAACTCGCTGCCTCCACGCCGTCAATGCGCCGACAGCGCGCCGACAACATGCTAACAACACGCTGGGAACCTGCTGGCGGGACGTTGACACTTTCGTCCGCCGCGCGTCGAACCTCGTTGGCTGCACGCTAATACCATGCTACTAACCCGTCCAGTTTTCTCCCAAAACGCCGAAAAGTTGGACGTCTCTTGACAGGTTGCAAATATTTTGTGCATTGCCGGCACGCCGGCAGAAACGTTGTAATGTGACAGGGGTATTAGGTCTTATGAGGTGTTGGGAGATGTTAGCTGTTATGAGGTGTTGGGAGATGCAAGGTGTTATGAGGTGTTGGGATATGCTATGAGTTAGGAGGTGTTGGGAGACGCTATAATGTGTTAAGAGGTGTTGGGAGATGCTAGGTGTTGTGAGGTGTTGGGAGATGCTAGGTGTTATGAAGTATTGGGATATGCTAGGTGTTATGAGGTGTTGGGAGATATTAGCTGTTATGAGGTGTTGGGAGATGCTAGGTGTTTGTGAGGTGTTGGGAGATGTTATGTGTTATGAGGGGTTCCGAGATGTTAGGTGTTATGAGGTGTTGGAAGATGTTAGGTGTTATGAGGTGTTTGGACATGCTAGGTGTTATGAGGTCTTGGGAGATGCTAGGTATTAAGAGGTGTTGGGAGATGTTAGCTGTTATGAGGTGTTGGGAGATGCTAAGTGTTATGAGGTGTTGGGAGATGCTAGATGTGATGAGGTGTTGGGATATGCTAGGTGTTATGAGGTGTTGGGAGATGTTAGCTGTTGTGAGGTGTTGGGAGATGTTAGGTGTTATGAGGTGTTGGGATATGCTGTGTGTTAGGAGGTGTTGGGAGATGCTATGAGGTGTTAAGAGGTGTTGGGAGATGCTAGGTGTTGTGAGGTCTTGGGAGATGCTAGGTGTTATGAAGTGTTGGGAGATGCTAGGTGTTATGAGGTGTTGGGAGATGTTAGCTGTTATGAGGTGTTGGGAGATGTTATATGTTAGGAGGTGTTGAGAGATGCTAGGAGGTGTAATGAGGTGTTGGGAGATGCTAGGGGGTGTTGGGAGGCGTCGTTGTGTGTTGGACAGTGTTCACACTTGCTATCTGGGCCGCACTTCGTCCACACCTCTCTCTATCTCCTCTCCGCTGGCCTTGCACCTCCTTGATATGTCTGAAAAGGAAGGGGAGCCCGCCGGTATTTCACTTTCTACTCTTAGTCTGTCCGTGTCTTTGGCTCGCCGGCTGGTGACCATAGAGCAAATAGATACGGTCCTTTGACTCAACTCAACTCATTTCTCTTTCCTAGACTCTACCCTTTTTTTTTATCCCAGGCATACTCCTCACCTTGACCAGGGGAGTTGTGTGCTTGGGTGGGGCCCTGTACCTTTACATTTTCTCTCGCTTTGTTCTCGTTGTTGGAACCACCGCTGCACCCATCTTTACCTGCCTTTCTTCGAAACCCTTGCTGCTGTCTGCTGGATACAAGTGCTCAACTACTGCCGGACCGAAGAGATTCAGGGCCGCCCCAATGCTTTGCCGTTACAATGTTTTAAAGATGTCCCCAGCTTCTACAACCACCCCTACTGAAGATTAATCTTCAACCAAAGATTGGGCCGATTTATTGGGGCCTATCTATAATGTTGCAGTTCTGCAACCAGTCACGGTCGTAAGGTTACAACCCACCCCAAGCAAGCAAGGCGGTGTTGAGAGGTGAGTTAACGACTACTTTTGTCAGAGTGGCGCAGGGAAATAAACTGACATGGGGATCTTTTTGTTTTGTTTAATGATAACTGGAATGTGGTTTTATGTCTTGAGAGGTACGGGTGAAATATTCGCGTAAAATTCTTTTTTTTAAATTTAAATTTGTACAAATCTGATTCGCTAGACTATAATAAGATATTGCAAGAGTGCTACATGGAGCGAGAGCAATACTATTATTGTATTTAGTACAACAACACGCTGTCCAAAAAGAAGCATGCGCATGACGCATGATGCATGATGCATGATGCACTCGGAATGTGATACTGGAATGGAGGCTTAATGACGGGCATTTCACTTTTAGTGTTTGGCCATTCATACTTTGAAAAGAAATGCATTACCATCATTCTACCAAGCAGGTTTATAACAAAACCACCTACAAAGCAAGAGCGCACGCTTATGCAGCATTGCAAATTTTGGTTAGTATTTCTAAGTCGAGAGAATGACCTAGTTGGTTGTTGTAGTTTTACGTCCCGGCAACATTTAAGGTCATATCAGGACGGGAGAATGACCCATACATAACGTGAAACATGGAAATGTCGCAATATATCGTCGGACCGACTGTAGTGTGAAGAATTAATAACATTAATAAAATGAATAAAATGAATAAAATGAATAAAACAATTAATACAATTAATAAATGAATAAAATAAATAAATAAAATGAATAAATAAAGAGTAGAGTCAAAGGAGACACAATACAGAATAATAAAATATATATTAACAAATAATTCCCTTTATATATGGATACTGCGTTTTTCATGTATACATATACACACCCATATTATGCACATATACACATATTCACATATACACCTATATATACATATACATATATATGTAAATATACATATATACACACACATATATGTAACATATGATCAAAGAGATTGGTTTCATCTGTACTCTGCAGCTAAGCCTTCTTTGATCTAATTTTGTATGTAAGTAACAATGTGACTGAACAGAGGAAATTCGGTACACCTAAGCCAAAATATGTAAAAACTCACTTTTTCAACAAGCTGTGGGATACCGTCCAAAGTATATGAAGCTCTACAATGAAGCTCTACCATGTAAAGTATATGAAGCTCTACTATCAAGCTCTACCATGTAAAGTATATGAAGCTCTACTAGGAAGCTCTACCATGTAAAGTATATGAAGCTCTACTATGAAGCTCTACTATAAAGCTCTACCATGTAAAGTCTGAAGCTCTACTATGAAACACTACCATATAAAGTATATGAAGCTCTACTATGAAGCTCTACTGTGTAGAGTATATGAAGCTCTACTATGAAGCTCTACCTTGTAAAGTATATGAAGCTCTACTATGAAGCTCTACTGTGTAAAGTATATGAAGCTCTACTATGAAGCTCTACCATGTAAAGTATATGAAGCTCTACTATGAAGCTCTACTGTGTAAAGTATATGAAGCTCTACTATGAAACGGTACCATCTAAAGTATATGAAGCCCTACTATGAAGCTCTACTGTGTAAAGTATATGAAGCTGTACTATGAAGATCTACTACGAAGCTCTAACATGTAATGTATATGAAGCTCTACTATGAAGCTCTACCGCGTAAAGTATATGAAGCTCTACTATGAAGCTCTACCATGTAACATATATGAAGCTCTACTATGAAGCTCTACCGTGTAAAGTATGAAGCTCTACTATGAAATGCTACCATGTAAAGTATATGAAGCTCTACTATGAAGCTCTACTGTGTAAAGTATATGAAGCTCTACTATGAAGATCTATCATGCAAAGTATATGAAGCTCTACTATGAAGCGGTACCATGTAAAGTATATGAAGCTATACAATGAAGCTCTACCATGTAAAGTACATGAAGCTCTAATATGAAGCTCTACTATGTAAAGTATATGAAGCTCTACTCTGAAGCTCTACCATGTAAAGTATATGAAGCTCTACTATGAAGCTCTACCATGTAAAGCCTCTATGAAACTCTACCATGTAAAGTATATGAAGCTCTACTATGAAGCTCTACTGTGTAAAGTATAGGCTTTTGCATTCTGTTTAAAGCAATGGTTGAATAACAAACAAACAATTCTCGCCATGAATTTGGCCTTTTCTGCCGACACGGCATATAGAAACCACCAATCAATCAACCATAGATAAAAATGTCCATTGTGTATGTGTATTTCTCGCTTCATGTAACTCTAACAGTTGAGAAGATCAGTGAAGTTGAATGAGTCTAATAGTCACAGCATGACCAGTTATACACTCAGCCTTCATTAGATGATAAATAACTCCAGAAGGTAGGTAGTTCCAATCATGCATATTCTTATTCAATCCTGATCCTGTTAATAAGAGAAGTTGTGTTGGCCATTTTACTGCCCTGTTAAAAGAAATTATTTGCTTTGACAACACTAAATTAGTGAATGGTTTTCTCTCGCTCACTTTGTTATTCCCTAACTGTCTAGGTGGAAAGTTTATCTTTTATTCTTTCAAGGATACTCTAACACAGACCGTAAAGCTGATTCCAGTCAGCATATATATCTCTTTATTTTTGCAGGCCTTCCGCTCGTTAATGAATGTGTATTTGTGGATTTATTTGTCAATGTAAACAACCAGTTCAAAGGCGGATGAGACTATAAAAACATGGGTATTTGAGTTTTATGTTCTTGAAACATCTAAGATCATCTCAGGACGGGTACCGACTTGTGACAGTGCGCACTCATAGCAACTTTATAGTGCTGCCCCACTGGGAAATCAAACTGCTGGCACCATGACCCAATATCCCACTCAGTCACATTTTCCTAACACTGAGCTAACCAGTTGTTGCCATATCCTATTAATGCTGAGTACCAGGCTAGGAAGCGGCAAGAATAAATTTGTATAAGTCATTGGTTTGACTCAACCGGGAACCAAAGTCCATGTCTCTCGCATGCGAGGCTTGTGCTCTACCGATTTTATCACCATACCCAGTTACTATAAAAACAAGGGCAATTTAGTTATCAGTAGTATTTGTTTTTATTTAGAGAGATTTAATTGGAAAATATAATATATGATGATTGCTGATGGTTTAATCCCGTGTTGACAGCAATGGTCATATTCACGGTGCAAAAATAGTGCTATTTATTGTCAGTTAATCACATTTATATGGCTACAGTTAAAATATAAAGACATCGGATAAAGTATGGAAGGTACAAATGAGTATTTAACTTTTTGTTATTAAGCAAGTATTATAGTGAGTATAAATCAGCTTAAGATGACAAATCCCTCATCTATCTTACATAGTTCCCATAACAATAACATTGTCTTGTTTGAATTAATTAGAGGAACACTAATAATCCCATCTGTCATTATGTTTCCAATGTGTATATTGTTGTGTTTATTCTTATTCTCATTCTCATTGTCTCGTCTTCCACATCTTGTCTGAACTTATATCCGCTATCACCAGGATCCAATATGTAGGTTCAGTCACTTAAACTTGCTGAGTCAGATGGTTTTGAGTTTCTGTCATTTTTCTGAGATAATTATATTGAATCGATTGAGATATTTGAAGTGTACCTTTTCAGATATTTTGAAGTCTAAAAATGTCAAATTAGTTTTGGCAAGCACACCAAAACTCCGACACTATAAGCTTCTGCAGTAACAGGTTCTATTAAATTGGCTCAGTGTTCCCTTTGTCGCAACAAATTCTTGTAAAGTGCATCACTGTGGAAGTTAGATAATGTGGAATAAAATCTAGATAATTGCTTCTTTTTTTTTTAAATGTGATTCTTCATCGGTCCATCTAGCTTTAATGACTCCGTTTCTTCCCGCGCTAATTAATTTAGTAAGTTCATGAAGGATATTGTTTATAGCACATTTCTACAGTATGGACAATTTTCCATAATACTTTATTCCCTCTCTCTTTAAAAAAATATATTTTACATTCTCAAAAGGATTAGAATTGCAGCCTCCTTACTTTAATATATAACTCGACACTTTGAGCTCTGTACTGCAACTCCCTTTATTACTTAGTCAGACTTTATCTCAGCTACTGATCACATGATCATCTTATCAGCTGGTCGACTGGCTAGCATACATTATATCTCTCTAATGGCAACAGCTTTGAAAATTAAATTATTTGATCGAATATGAGCTTCTTGCATGTAGTTGCATAAAAAAGACACTTTGGAATGAATTTAAAGCTGCATAGTCCGATGAAAACATCAAATTTTCAAAACCGAAGCAATTATCTAGATTTGATTCTACATATCTAACTTATATACTGGTGCACTTGTTAAACATTTGTTGCCACGTAGAAGGGAATACCGAGGCACTTTAATCAAATCTTATGCTGCAGAATCCTATGGGGTCAGAGGTGTGGTTTGCTTGCCAAAATTTGCAAACTTTGCACTTCAAATATCTCATTGAAAATAAAAGTTACTTCAAACTAAAGTAACGCATATCATATCAATCAAACTAATACCTGTATCTCAGAAAATGACAGAAACTCAAAACCATCAGACTATGCAACTGTAGAGGAAATATTAGTAGACCTGCACTTTTAAATGAAGATTAAAAATAAAGCATGTATGAGGGCTGGCGTCTGTGTTTAAATGATCTGGAGATGTGTTGAGGCAGAGATGAATCTATTGGAACTGGGAGAGGTTGGCAGCAGTGTTGTGTGCACAGCATAATGTAGGGGAAATTGCAGTCTGGACACTGCAAGCAACCTGGATGTGGTACCCAAAGAAAGATTGAGAGATGGAATCATCTACAAATAAAAACAACACGTCACATGACCAGCCAACCTACGAAGTCGCATTGAAATGATAAACCAGAAAACAGTGTAGCTATTTCTTGTAGGTAGATATTTGTTTATCTCTAAGTTCATATATACAGCCCAACTTCGGTTTTCGAAGGTTCGGTTTTCCAACAAATCGGTTCACAAACATATTTTTATAACAAAAATTGAATCGGTTTCCGAACGCATTCTCCGTTCAGGAACAACTGTTACTGAGTTAACACAAAGACAAAGAAACAAAAAACTTAAATAAACTAAGATGCTAGAGAGAGAAACAATTCCAGAATTTCAGTTACCTGATGTTCTTATGGAGGGGGGCAAACAGTGACCTCCTCCGCTCTTCCTTCCTCTCCGACCAGATGGGATGGCCGAATGAGTTGAGTGTCCGGCACCAGTTTTGTTAGATCGTGGGATTCGAAACCCACGGGTTTGAACCCTGGTTAAATCAAACCGATGATTTAAAATTTGATACTTCTCACTTCCTAGCCATTCGCTCAACATTACTAGGAAAAGACATAGACTGGTTGGCTCAGTGGCACAATAATGTGACTGAGTGGGATATCAGCTCATGGTGGTGACGGTCTGTTCACCAAACTGGCCCAGTACTATAAAGTCGACATGAGTACGCACTGTCGCAACTCGGCATCCGTCCTGAATTCCACGATCTACCAAAACGGGAGACGGAGGCTCAACTCATTCGGCCATCCCGTCTGGCTGCGGTTTGGGTGTTGCACGCAGGTGGTAATAATTAGAAGTATATTGCTGGCTGTGATAATGCAATTATGGCCGTCTGCCTGTCTTACAAGACAGACACTACCGGGGGGAGTTGGCCAATTAAATTGGGCACAGTACACACTCTAAGCGCCCCACTCCGGAGTCAAGAGGCGGTCACCAGTTGGGTATCGCATCTGTGTGTTTTGGACACAATATACGCGCAATAATTATGTGAACTAATTACAGAGACACACGCAACCTGATACCAAGCGGGAACATCATAATTGGCTTCTGATTGTATTTATGCTAAATATTAGATCAATTGACCAGACGGGATATGGCTGAATAGGTTGAACGTCCGTCTCCCGTGTTGTTAGATTGTGGGATTCGAACCCACGAGTTCGAACCCTGGTCGAGTCCAACTAATGACTTAAAAATTTATACCGGTCACTTCCTAGTCAGACGCTCGGCATTATTAAGATATGGCAAGGACTGGTTGGCTCAGTGTCAGGATAATGTGACTGAGTGGGATCTCAGATCATGGTGCTGGCGGCCTGGTCTCCTAGTGGGGCTGCACTACAAAGTCATCATGAGTGTGAACAAGTCGGTACCCGTCCTGATATGACCTTGGATGTTGACAGGACGTAGAACTCCAACAACCAACCAATATGAGACCAATTTAAAATATATAATCAATCTTAAAGGTTGGTTGGTTGTTGGAGTTCTACGTCCTGCCAGCATCTAAGGTCATATTAGGATGGCCTATTTTAAAGGTAGCTATTAATATTTTATTATATATATATATATATTGCAAACCGTTGGATAATTCCTCCGAGGACTAGGCTGGATTAGACTGGTGGTAAAGTGTACTTGTTCAGGAGGTCGTGGGTTCAATCCATGGATGAATCAAACGAAACACTTGCGACAAGGTGGTACTTATCTTGTCTTGTAATTGTAATTCCTTAGATCAGTTGGTTCACTACCAGCATACTATGACTGATTGGGCTGCTATACCATCGTACCAGTGGTATCTCAGTGGGGCAATATTAAAAAGCCACCATGGGCACATATTAGCGCAAGTCAGTTATTACCTCATTATATTTTCTCAGATATTGTTACACATAATACATCAAGCGCAGTGAACCAACGCGTTCCCTGCACTTAAACCCAGGGAGATGGGGTAGACATTAATAAACTGCCTGACAGAGGACATATATTATATATACCACATTCCAGGAAACGCCACGATAACGCCCCCCATGTCCCAGTATCCTACACAGACACATTATCCTGACTTTGAACCAACCAGGTTTATTTACAACCCTTCGTAACACCGCGCGCCAGACAAGGTTGCAACAAGTCTCAGTGTGTGTAAGTTTTTGATTTGACACGGCCAGGGGGTATTGATCTGGTGTCGCAGTTTCAGTTCCCAGCAGTTGAAGTTCCCACAATTGCTTCTGCGCATGCATCAACATCTAACGGCATCGTCTGCGCATTGTCAATGGTCGTGAGCAATCTTAACAAATAAAAAGTGAAATATCTCTAAAACCAAACCAGCTAGAAACAAATCGATTGGTACACATATAGAAAACATGTTTACCAACACGATTATATTAAATTGATATGGTTAGGGTTCTGGATTTCTATTAATTTTGAATAATGTTTTGCACTGCGCGTACCGCCAAACTCAACGCATTGTCAATGTTCGTGAGCAATCTTCATGCTAAAACCACACCACCTAGAAACAAATCGCTTGGTACACATATAGAAAACATATTTACCGAAAAGATTATATTAAATTGATAAGGTTAGTCACACTGACACTATAGTGACAGCGATTTGCGGCGATCGGCGATGGTTTAAATCGGACTAATGTTGACACATGCGCAGACAATGCTTTTGTGGGAACTGAAACTGCTGGGAACTGAAACTGCGACACCGGCATCCGCCCACCCGCCCCCCCCCCCACGACCTACCCACTCGACCATCACTTCCGGTTATATATGAAGCTGGCCAGGCTGAGTAGTCGGCAATGGCGTGTAAGATGTATTTGAATGAACGATAAGTGGATGACTCGATGCCATATTTCTCGGAGGCGACGCACTGTCTGCTCCCCTTCCCACGGTCACGTGACAAAATGACTTCATAAGTGATGCAGCCCGCCACATCCCGACCCGCACGCACTGGAGTAAGTAGTCGGGACGAAGCTAGGCGCCCATGGTGAACAGTTCGGTTAGACCGGCCTCGTCTTCAGAGCCTGAAGTATCTAATAAAAGATACTTCAGGCTCCCCAAAGCATAATCAAATTATGCTTTGGGGAGATATATCCCAAAGTGGTTAGATGAGACTATTATATATATATATACATATATGTACATATAGATATATATATATATAATAGTCTCATCTAACCACTTTGGGATATATATGTGTACATATGAATATATATATATATATATATATATATATATATCTGAACCTGACTGACACTTCCCAACATCCGGTGGAGGTCAGGTGGTCCGCAGGTGGCGCCACCAGTTAAATGTAGAGTCCCTACAGAATATAATAATATCAATAATATCAATAATATCAATAGTATCAATAATACCAATAATATCAATAATATCAATAATATCAATAATTTCAACACTACCAATAATATCAATAATAACAACAATTCCCTTACGTATCTTTATACTGCATAATGCGTTATACATCCCATATGTCGTGAGGATGATGAGAATGGGAAATAATGTGCCTAACCTGGATTTGAACCCACACTTCTTGACATTCCGGGGCTAGCGTGCTAATCATTACATTACATAGGCTCCCTGATGCAATCACCATAAGAACAGCAGGTGGCTCCCTACCTGAGATGTCAGTGCAGACTATTATATTAGTACTACACTCGGGCCCCTGAAATTATAATTCTTTTAAATTATTTATGCCCATAAGTTAATCGAATACGCCATTCTGTGAGGTCATGGAGGGAAGGAATGTGTGAAATTAGATTAGATCTAGGTTAATTGGCAGAGTCAAATGACTTCAAGGTCACTATTTTGTAAATACGGGTTGTGCTACTTTTATTTGGGAATTCTATGACTGTGAACTGCTTCTTTAAAACACTTTTCTTCTATAGTAATAAGTGGGCTTCAGTTTTGTTGTTTTTGTTGTTGTAAATATAGTTTATTCATTGAATAAAGTCTTTTGTCAGCACCATGACACTGGTCTTCCAGCATTGTGACAATACAGTTATTTACAATATATGTATAAATAGTGTCTAGGGAAAGTCAACAATAGACACGATATTGTTATCAGCAGCTAGCTCAAGTCAGCTGAACTAACAATATTGATCATTCCAAGACTTACATATCGTATAGTTTGACAATTCACATATAAAAATAGTAGTTATATGTTGTATTCATACATACTTGGATACATACATGTGTATTGATTAGACCTTTACATTACTGAGTGGTTAGGTGCATAGTTTCCCTTCAAAAGTTTGTATGCCTACTGTGTTGTGAATTGCATAATTATCATGTTTTTGGAGATAACATTTTGAGATGGAGTGTTAGTGGAATGGTTTGTTTATTCTGTTAGATAGAGTGTGATTAGCTTGTAGGGTTATGCTTAAAAGGTTAATTTTTATGTTTTTGACTACATGAAGTAGTTTGAGTAAGTAGGTTGTTAGTAATGATGGGATAAACTATGCTTGGAGGATTGTGCATTTCAGGCATTTAGTAGTCTAGTACAGTCTTTATGAGGGTCTATGTTTATAGCAATACTACCAGACTGATATACATTTTCTGAATTTGCTGGGCAAATAATGTGTAAGGTCAATAACTTGGTTTGTTGGCAGCAAGTAAAGGAGAGCGTGTGGTTTGTGGTGGGGGTGGTGGCCATAGGTGCTTATAATAGATAGATAATTAAATATGGCGACCTCATCAGTTCTATTTAATAATAATAGACAAACATATCATTCTGTATATGTATTCCATCGCTTACCTCACGTAAGCCGAGAAGGTTCAGTTTGCAGGATTGATAGATGTTCAAATCTAAATATGCATGCTTGAAAATATATACAGTGAACGATATTTCGATGGTAATACACAGGTCAACTCACTTACTTGCATTTAACAAGGATCAGAAGTCAGCTACATTAATTGGTCCTAAATAACCTTAGTAGTGTAAAGATCAACCTGATGTTTGCTGGGCTGTGTGTAATGATGGAATAGCATGCATTTACTTACCTATTTTCCATTGATAACATTATCGGAAGTAGACATCAATGTTTCCATCAGATAAAATACATTGGCATGCAAGGAATCGTTTAATCTTCTGATCTAATCAATTATTCTCTGTTATCTCCAGCTGACAGTATGCATATACCTTTGATATCTCTACCTTGACTTCTATCAGCACTAAGTGACAAAGTCAAATTAGTTTTACACAAGTAATAACGAGGATTTCCTAGAAAATATCTCCTGGCATTAACATGGTACTACTTTTTAGTTGCATAATCCGATGATATCATCTAAATTTTCAAAACCAAAACACTTACTTTGAATTGATCCTACATGTCCAACTGATATATTGGTGCATTTATTAAGCATCTCTTGTTGCATAGCAGGATATGTGAAGTCAATTACATAGAATCTGTTACTGCTTAAGGCTGTGGTGTCAAAGTTTCGACGTGCACACCAACATTAATTATGCTTGTTTTCAATTATTCAAATATCTCCAAAGATTGCCTCCTATAATAAAAGATACTTCAGGCTAAACTAAAGTATGTCAACTTAATATATTTATCTCAAAACGCAGTAGAAGGTCAACTGCATCGGACTGGGCAACTGTAACGGGTATTAGGTTTGGTCCGATTAAAGGCCAGGTCACATACACGTTAGTGGACATAGTTGAACGTAGATAGAATAACGTGGGTGGAATGTGGGTGAAAGGTGCTAGAGTATGCTAGAGTACGCTAGAGTACGTTATCATCATGGAGGCTACGTCTGCCTCAAACGTACCTCTCTTTTGAACATGTCCAAAGCTTAAATTGGAACTCATGGCCCACACACGACTATGTTGAACTACGTTAGCCTCCACTACGTTCACTAATGTGTATGTGACCAGGCCTTTAATGTGTTTTGTGTGTGTTGTGTTATTCATTGCACACTTATTATGTTGATATAGGTAGTGTATTCAGCTAGACCAAATGACACTAGTAGAACAGAAGGTCACCTGCATAGTAAGTAGGCAGGAAACTAGTTCTGTGGGGGATAACAAAAAAAAGAAAAGAAAAGAAAAGAAGAAAAAAAGAGATTTGATTGTACGTGAAAGGTTCAGACGCAAACACCAGCAAACACCATTCATGCCAAAATGAAACTATGACTACCACATTTGAGCTGAACCTGTCATCATCCCGATAATCAAATTCGGTTTGTTTTTCACAGAAGATGTCACATCCACTATATAATGCCAAACTCAATATGAAAATGACAGACTTTAACTGGAAAACACAACCCGATCCAGATCACAACAACCAATGTCACGACTTATGCCAGGTACACACCTACCGTTTATCCGCACCCACCTACCGTATATGATCTAAAACTGCCCGTTTCGCGCACAAAAGTCGTTAGGTGTGCGATCCCCTAGCACACCTACTGATTGCGATTCGCGACTTAAAACTCAGTTTTAGGGCTAAAACTGCTTGCTTACGATTGCAATTGGCGATTCGAAAAATGAATCGGCCCGTTTTCAGTCGTAAGAGGGACGGGACAGGGTCGTGAGTTTTAGTGCGCAAATTGTATACGGTAGGTGTGTACTTGGCATAATTCTATTCACAGAAAACACTAAATTATCGTATGTAATTATCGGGGCGTTCATAATAGTCCGAGAGTGGATGGGAGGGGGCGGCCCTGTGGATTCAAATGGGCCTCAGCCTTCAGCTTCAAGCCATTCGGAATGACATAACTTTCCTCACCTAGTCAGACTGTTTGTGTTGCATATGTCTGCGTGTAACTGAAAATCATGTCTTTCGAATATAGCATCACCAGGTGGAGTTGAGATTCCCAGTTAGACAAATGGGCCGTGGCCCTCACCCATCGACCAACCCACACCCACACCTCTCTTCCTCATCCTCCCCCATCCCCCCACTTCACCTCCATGTTGCTGCCGCTAGGAGCACCGGTTGCGGCGGGGAGAAGCGGCGAGGAGCGGCGGCGGGGAGCGGCGGCGGGGAGCGGCGGTGGGGAGCGGCGGCGGGGAGCACTGGGGGTGGTGCGGGCGGGAGGAGCGGCTGAACGATGTGGGGACGGCCGGCGGCGTGGTCTATGCGAGCCGTGATGAGGTGTGACGCGTGTGAGCTGCTCCCAGATGCTCAGACATCGGGCAGTAATCAAGTCCGGTCGACAGGGCCGCCACCTGCCGCCCTCCCGCCGCACCAGGGTGTCGGGCCGGGGTTATGCACCAGGCCGCCTGGGTGACGGGGCGCCGGGGGCCGGGGGCCGGGAAGCAGAGGGTGTGGGGATGGGGAGGTAGAGAGTGTGGGCCGGGCGAGGGGTATATACGTCATATCGTAATGGCAGGAGTCACATGTAATTTGCCGATGGCTGCCCACCACAATGAATAGGTGGGCGGACGCTGAGGACACTGGTGACAGCTTCCTTTGTCCCCCGTGCGGGCCCAAGATGAATTGCTCCAGCGGTCACAGCGGCCAGTGCTACCGCCACCCCCTCCTCCTGCTCCTGTTCCTGCTCCTCCTGCTCCTGCTCCTGCTCCTCCTGCTCCTGATCCCGCTCCCCCTCCTCCTCCACCGCCATCGCCCTCTAGGGGGACACCCTTTCCGCATCGCCTTGCTATTTGAATCGGCGTTAATTGAGCAGCCACCTACTTCCGGTTGGGGGGAAGAGGGGGAGGGCCACAGGGTGAAATGGCACATGAAATACAGGGCCACCCCGCGATCCTTACCCAACCGTCCCCGGCCCCCGGCCGTCGCCCAGCCCACCTCCCGTCACCCGCCTTCTTAATTATGGCTGTGCTTTCCAGACTGCTAGCTGACCTGAAAACGCAGTCACGACCGATCACTTCCGGTTTGATGGCTCTTCCGGCTCACCGCGTCTCGCTGCGTTTCTTCGCGTCTCGCGGTGTCTTGTGGCATCTCGGATGGTAGAGAGAGATGGGGTTTGGGTCGGCGTGGAGGTTTGGAGTAAGGAGTGTGTGGGATGTGGGTGTGTGATTGGGGGGGGGGGGGGGGGGGGGAGGGGGAGGTTTTCTTTTTCTTTTTTTATCAATGCTGTCCGAATTCACGTCTGTCAACTGGCGGGGCGCGGAGAGGGGCTTTCATTGCAATAGGAGAGGCTCTTTCTGACTGCCACCTGACACCTGGCCACAATACCGGCGCTTGGCGCGTGTACAAGCGGGGTGGTGAGGCGGAGGGGGGGGGGGGAGGGGTGACGGGAGAGGGGAGCAGTTGGGTGGGAAGGGGAGGTCTGGATGCTGGTGGAGTAAGACGGGATGAAGATGGAGCAGGAGAGTGGGTGGGTGGGAGAGGGTGACGGAGGCTGAGTGGAAATGGGTGAAAGAGGGTGGATAGAATAAGGTGGGTGGTAGAGGGTGAGTGAAAGAGGATGGGTGGTAGAGGTGGGTGATAGAGGGTGGGTGAAAGAGGGTGGGTAGAATAAGGTGGGTGGTAGAGGGTGGGTCAAAGAGGGTGCGTGGTAGAGGGTGGATGAGGTGGGTTGTAGAGGGGGTGAGGGTGGGTGGAATAAGGTGGGAGAGGGTGAGTGAATGAGGGTGTGAGAGGGTGGGTGGAAGAGGGTGGAAGGGGGTGCGTGGAAGAGGGTGGGTGGTAGAGGGTGGGTGAGCGTGGGTGGAATAAGGTGGGAGAGGGTGAGTGAATGAGGGTGGGAGGGGGGAAATGGGTGGAAGAGGGTGGGTAGAATAAGGTGGGGGTAGAGGGTGGGTGGGTGAGGGTGGGTGAGGGTGGGTGAGGGTGGGTGAGGGTGGTAGAATAAGGTGCGAGAGGGTGAGTGAATGAGGGTGTGGTACGGTGGGGAGGGTGGGGTGAATGAGGGTGGGAGAGGGTGAGTGAATGAGGTGGGAGAGGGTGGTGAGAGGGTGAGTGAATGATGGTGGGAGAGGGTGAGTGAATGAGGGTGTGGTAGAGGGTGGTGGAATAAGGTGGGAGAGGTGGTGAATGAGGGTGGGAGAGGTGGTGAATGGGTGGGAGAGGGTGGAGAGGGTGGGAGAGGGTGAGTGAATGAGGGTGGTGAGAGTGGGTGAGTGAATGAGGGTGTGGTAGAGGGTGGGTGGGTGGAGAGTGATGAGGGGGGTGTGAATGAGGGTGGGAAGGGTGAGTGTGAGGGTGTGTAGAGGGTGGTGGAATAAGGTGGGAGAGGGTGGGTGAATGAGGGTGGGAGAGGGTGAGTGAATGAGGGTGTGGTAGAGGGTGGGTGGAATAAGGTGGGAGAGGGTGGGTGAATGAGGGTGGGAGAGGGTGAGTGAATGAGGGTGCGAGAGGGTGAGTGAATGAGGGTGTGGTAGAGGGTGGGTGGAATAAGGTGGGAGAGGGTGGGTGAATGAGGGTGGGAGAGGGTGAGTGAATGAGGGTGGGAGAGGGTGAGTGAATGAGGGTGGCAGAGGGTGGGTGGGGTCCACCCTTAGCAGTTCCGCATTGTCGTTGTAATGGATCCTTTTCCAAGATGGATGCCATCATTGAGACCTGCACTGTGGTCAGAGAACAACCCCCACCCGGCCGCCCTCTCCGCTACCCCCCCCCCCCCGACCTCAGTACCCGCCCACTCTTCGGGAAAGTGAGGGCAGGGTGGAGCGGTGGGTAGGGAGGGATCCATAATGCTTTTAATGCCGCTAGGTGAACAAACATGGGTCCGAGGCGTTTCCCCACCACACGCCCTCTGGTGGCAAATTTGGATTAATTCGTCTCCTTCTTTGATTCCATTTATTAATATTATTACTACTATTATTGTTTAATCAGCGCTCGTGACTCCCGGCTCCGGTGATCGTGAGACTGGCGTTCGGCCGATCAAGGCAAATAAATCATGCATGCTTGTGGGCTCTCATTATCTACTCCCAACATAATGGCATTGAACTTTATGAGAAACTGAACGTGTGATTATCAATTTAGAATTCCCCGGGGAACACTTCAAATTGATATACGGCCAAATGGTCTCGTTCGTAAACGGAAAGACACGCCAGGTAATAAAGAAAAAAGAAGATGAAGAGTGAGGAGGAAAATATGAAGACGAAGAAGAAAAGTGAGCCTTTATAGCAGTTAGATAGATATGGCTGGATTAAACATCCCGAAGCCCCCCGTTGGGTTGAAGCTTCTTTTTTGGCGGGAACTCAAGTCCGGTGTAACCCATTAACATGCCTTCTGCCTGGTCAGTTTCCGGGGCGTGGCAGTGCGGGGGTGGGTGGGGGTAGGTGGGTATGTGGGGTTGGGGGTGTATGTGGGGTGGGTGGGGGATGCCGGTGTGTAGGCGCAACTCGCTACTAACACAACAAGACATAAATCCGGCCCTCGGCAAATGTCACACGCTCTGTTATCGCCCACACACCACAGCCACAAGCTACACACGCTACACACACTACACACACTACATACACACTGCACCCACAGACTACAGGCACTAGACCGGCACAATACACCCACACGCTACACACGATACTCACACTACACACACTACACACACTACACACATTATATACACACTGCACCCACAGACTACACGCAATACACCCGCACAATACACCCATATGCTACACATATACACTAAACACTAAACACACTGAACACACGAAACACACTAAACACACTACACCCACACACTACACAGTCGCTCTATTCAGACGCACTACACCCACACACTACACCCACACAGTACGCATACTACACACCACTTCACACATTCCACACGCACTACGCACACTACAGACCACACATACTACCCCCACACACAGCCACACACTTCACGCGCACACTACACCCACACATACCGGACGCGGTGGCCCAATTAGTAAAGCGCAGGCTTCCCGTGCGGAAGGTCGGGAGATCAAAATCCCGGTCGAGTCAAACTAATGACTTACAACATTGATACTTGGTGCATGACATTACTAGGATATGGCAAGGACTGGTTAGCTCAGTGTCAGGATAATGTGACTGAGTGGGATATCGGGTCCTGGTGCTGGTGGCCTGAGTCCCAGTGAGGCAGCACTATAAAAGTTGCCATTAGTGTTCACTGTCACAAGTTGGTACCTCTCCTGATATGACCTTAGATGTTGCCAGGATGTAAACCTCCGACCAACAATCAACCAACCAATCCTCCCACCCCCCCTATCCCTGCACACCCCTACCTGCACAGCGAGCTGGTAATGGTGGCCCTCGCTTGAACTGTTTCTCCTCTCTCGTCTGTTTCCTGGGGCCAACTGCTCTTCCACCTGACTGCACTAACAAGGCGTGTATACCGGCGAGCAGCTCTAACGAGCAGGGGGTGGGGGTCGGGGTGGTGTGCTGGTGAGTGTGGGTCTGAGGATGTGGGTGTTGGGGATATGGGTGTCGAGTGAATTTGGGGCTGGGGATGTGGGTATCGGGTGTGTGTGGGGCTGGGGATTTGGGTGGCTGGGGATGTGTGTGAGGGTAAATGTGGGACTTGGGATGTGGGTGGATGTGGATGTGGGTGGTTGGGGATGTCGGTGAGGGTGAATGTGGGTGGCTGGGGATGTGGGGGGGGGGGGGGTGAAGGTAAATATGGGTGGCTGGGGGTGTGGGTGGCTGGGGATGTGGGTGAGGGTGAATGTGAGGATGTAGGTGTCAGGTGTGGGAGGGGATGGGGATTTGGGTGGTTGGGGATGCGGGTGAGGGTGAATGTGGGGCTGAGGATGTGGGTGGATGGGGATGTGGGTGAGATTGAATGTGAGGCTGGGGATGTGGGTGGATGGGGATTGTGTTTGATGTTGATGTGGGTGAGATTGAATGTGAGGCTGGAGATGTGGGTGGCTGGGGATGTGGGTGGCTGGGGATGTGGGTGGATGGGGATGTGGGTGATATTGAATGTGAGGCTGGGGATGTGGGTGGTTGGGGATGCGGGTGAGGGTGAATGTGGGGCTGAGGATGTGGGTGGATGGGGATGTGGGTGAGATTGAATGTGAGGCTGGGGATGTCGGTGGCTGGGGATGTGGGTGAGGATGAATGTGGGGCTGAGGATGTGGGTTTCGGGTGTGGATGGGGCTGGGGATTTGGGTGGCTGGGGATGTGGGTGAGGGTAAATGTGGGACTTGGGATGTGGGTGGCCGGGTATGTGCTTGAGGGTGAATGTGGGTGGCTTGGAATGTGGGCGGCTGGGGATATGGGTGACTGGAGATATGGGTGGCTGGGGATGTGGGTGAGGGTGAATATGGCGCTGAGGATGTGGGTGCATGGTGATGTGGGTGTAATTGAATGTGAGCCTGGGGATGTGGGTGGCTGGGGACGTGGGTGGCTGGGGATGTGGGTGAGGGTGAATCTGGGGCTGAGGATGTAGGTGTCGGGTGTGGATGGGGCTGGGGGGTGGGTGGCTAGGGGTGTGGGTGGCTGCCTCTATAAGACCAGATAACTGTATGCGTACCGGTTAGAGAGTAGAGCTCAACGTGCCCGTCCTCCAGTTGTCTACTGGAGGGAGGTGTGGCACACTAGTAATTACACTGGTGCGATAGCTTTTGGCGCTCGGACAATGATCGATTGGTGGGGCTGACTGTACAAAATATATATATTTAAGAAAGGAAGGAAGGAGGACGGGAGGGGTGAGGGGGTGGAGGTTCTACTCCAGATGCCGCCATAAGGAACACGTGACCAAACAACGTGTGTTTGTGCGCCAACAAAAAGCAAAGGCGATGATTGATTTGAGAGAATATTGACATAGTTTTTTCCAGTAAAATAGTGTCAATGGACTCCTGAATTATAGCATGCAATATATATATATATACTAATATATATTGCATGCATCTTTCCCTTATATTGCATGCTATATGCCTTCGCTTATATACGTGAATATATACATATACACAGTTTGTTCGCAAATGAGAAGGAAAGACGAGGACTTGGTTTGGGTTGAGTTTATTCTCTTGCAGTTTTGAAAGTGAGCAGAGTGACAGTTGGCTCACGGCATATAGGAGGTGGGGGAGGAGAGAATGCCCGCTCCACAGTGAATAACATGGAACATGGTTAGAGAGAAACATTAACGAGCTGCCATTATTTATAATAAACGATATAGTACATATATCAAGTGAAATAAATAAGGAAGAAGAAAACGCCTGGTATTTTTTAGATGTAATTATATTTATTAAATTAATATAAAGGTACCAAGGTATAAAAGCAGCATTTGCATGGTGCATGCATAGTGTGGTGCGGCACATTTATGAGGGATATGGAAGAGGAAATTGGAAATCTGCCTCACAGATGACACAGGCTTGGCCCTGTGTGGGTTCAAGAGGTGCTGTCTCCTCACTCTCATTGTGACTTTGTGGGTGTGTGGTAAGGTTTTGTTGTGTTTTCTTTTAATAGTCTATGGAATACCTTCGGGCGGAAATAAGGGAGGCATGGGGGTATGTGAGATGGTAGGGCGAGGTAGGGTGGGGATATGGCGGGGGTAGTGGGTAGGGCAGGGGGGATACCTCCATCCCTGCCCCACTTGGAGACCAGGCCACCAGCACCAGGACCCGATATCCCACTCAGTCACATTATCCTGACAGTGACACTGAGCCAACCAGTCCTTGCCCTATCCTAATAGTGCTGAGCGCCTGGATAGGAAGCGACAAGCATCCATTTTAAAGTCTTTGGTTTGACTCGGCCAGCGTTCGTTCCAGTGGGTTCGAATCCCACGATCTACCAACACGGGAGACCGCTGGAGAAGCACTTGGCGGTACGTCATGCCATCTGCCTTCTCACCCTGCCAGCGTCTGTTTTCAGACGGGTGATGGGTGGGTTTTTTTTTGGTGGGGGGGGGGGGGGTTGTCATGTCGGGGGTGGACCCAGTCCTGTTGTATTAGTATTCCCCATACGTATTGTACATTACGTATATATAAATGTACAGAAGTTATTACCAATGTCTTGCGCCGACTTCTTTCAGACTTGACACTGCATGTGCATATATATATATATATATATATACATATATATATATATATATATACATATATATATATCTTGCTGGTATCCATCTTGTTCGATTGTGATGTCAGAGGGTAGCGGATGCTCACCATATATGCACTGTGCAATGTTTGTTTATGTCCAAAGTTCAATATTATTCCGCTGTTGCGCCATATTAGGAAGGATTGCTCACAGAGAGGGCTTGTCTGGTGTCTTTATGTTTACAAACTTGGTAATTTCTCAGATGTTGCATACATAAAGAGCTTTTTTGTTGTTGCTGGGTTGTTTTATTTCTGCAAATAGACCATGACCCACCACCGTGGTATATTGCTGGCTGAAGTAGTCGCTTTTATCAAATTCATAGATGTATTATGAGTTATCCGTGATCTATTCATCTGAACCATGATCTATTCGTCTGAACCGTGATCTATTCATCTGAACCTTGATCTATTTGCTTATTACACCTATGTGATCTACCGGCAATAATTCTGAAGGAATACAGATATATATTCATAGATGTATTATGAGTTATCTGTGATCTATTCGTCTGAACCGTGATCTATTCCTCTGAAGCGTGATCTATTCTTCTGAACCGTGATATATTCATCTGAACCTTGATCTATTTGCTTATTATGCCTATGTGATCTACCGGCAGGTATTGCAGGTATAGCAATACCTCAGGGAGTTTGACGCCCCTGCCTTGCAGAGTTGTAAACCACTGCCTTGTGGTACAGGTCTTTGACAGAACCGAAGGCTAAGGGAGCAAACCCTAAACAGAAAACCATATCACTGTGGCAGCATTAAGGGCAGTTGATGTATCGAACTCCCAACATCTCCCGACCAGCCACTGCAGGGACAAATAGATTTGCGCCTGTCTTGACATGTTCTTGCCGGTGTGAAACCTCTATTTGCTCCCCGAGAGAGTGCCACTGGTAACTTGCAAAAGCCAGCAGCACTTCAACACTTTTGCAGGCAGCTTTCATGAAATGCGACATTAAGACCGACTCATGGACGCAACTCTCACAGCAGAGAGCTAAATGGAGAGCGGCAGTCAAGTAATGAAAGCAGTCTTTGTCGCATCGCGACCGACAGCATGATGATGATGATGATCTACCGGCAATCATTCTGAAGGAATCCATATATATATCAACCACTGAATGGACCGAGGAGCACATGCCCCGGCAGTACTCAATGAATATACACATGTGAACATTGTAATAGTCACTGTGCACACATTCATAATATCACCATAACGACCCAACAATTCAGTTGGCAAATTCTCACAAGCTTTTGATACAGGGCGTGCCAACTATCTCCCGTAAAAGAATGAGTTGATTGCCTTATGGTTGTCGGTGCCTCTCTTGTGATACATTATCAGGAATGTTTCTCCTACGATTATCAGAAATGTTTCTCCAACCCCCCCCCCCTTCCACACACACCCACACACACACCCCCTTCACGGCCCCAATGATGGGCTCTGCTGTTTATGACTTGCAACAGTCTCGTGTTCAGTAGACATGCAGAGGGTGATTGACTGGTCAAGGACACTCTCCCCATCATGGCCGAGTCCTAATAGGTCACCGGCCAGGGTATCTTTACGCACACCTTGCACGCACTCGCGTCTCACATCGTGCATTATGGCAGCATAAACAACGTCTGTGTTACTAAGTCCTTACCGCCACATAGTGTGCATTGTACTATATGTTTACAGTCTACCTTGTCACCTATTGCTGGTTTCAGAGCCCATCGTTGTATCGTATGGAAGCTTTTTTTCGCGTTGAACTTCCGGTTTCAATGGCAGGCTTTATTGCTATACGGGCATGCATATTAGTATCCAGCTACTAAAGAAAGAGGGCCGTCCTGATATGACCTTAGATTTTGCTAGGACGTACAACAACAAACAAACAAACAGAGAAAGAGGGACTGAATAAGAGACTGAGAAATAATATATGTTTGTATATATCATGGGGGTTAAGGTGGCTAGGGAGAAACATTAAGGGGCTGACCATATATATTTATTTATATATATATATATATATATATATATATATATCGATGTATGTCAATATACCCATATATATATGTACTTGTATATAACCATACAACGACTACAAGCTTCACAAAATCTTAGGCATGATACCATTGTCATAGAATGATTCATGACTAGTATTAGTAGTAAGCAAGGCGCAAAGATGAGCATGTAGATGATTATAAGTATAACATGAGTGTGTATCATACAACATATATGCCATGAACAACATTATTAAATCCGGCCTACTGTTTTTGTTTTGTTAATACCTTTATATATATATAAATTATATATATATGAATTATATATATATATAATTCTTTGAGCTCCTGCCTTCTCTTGCTCATATGTGGTGCCTGATTGACCCTTGCAGTGACATGATTAATGTTGATGATGATGATGATGATGATGTTGATGAGTCTCAACTGTTATTTATGTGTTTGTTTGTGTATGTAGTAATTGAATCAAATACATCATACGTAAATCCAGTATGTATCATACATAACAGGAGTTATCGTGCATAATATTTACGCTGGTAATAAAAAGTAATAATAGTGATAATATCCCCTGCTTCCTCAAAGACAGAGGAAAATCAATAAGTTAATGGCATATACCAAGTATGATCTCCCCTTTGCCCTTGCGTCAAAATAGAGTGTTGCCCCTGAGAAGTTTGACATGCTTCCAGCCACATGGTCTTCCTAATTGGACGTGGACGTTGCGCCCGAGCGGGATTAGAAGCTGCAATGTGGAGCCATTTTTTGCCTAATTAGGAAGGCCATGATTTAGCTGTACACCCACACCGTGATCAAACTCACCTCCTCAGGGGAGAGTTCCAGGCGGGCTGATCATGTGAGCAGTTCGATATCGCAAGAGGTAGTAGGATTTAACACACAAACCTCCCACAATCAGCACCACCAACACCACTACCTACACCACCCTCACCACCTCCACCAGCAGCACCACTACCACCACTACCACTACCACCACCACCAATACCAACACCGCCAACACCACCACCAACACCACTACCTCCACTACCACCACCAACACCACCACCCCCAAAACCACATCCACCACCAACACCACCATCAACACCACCACCAACACCACCATTGACACCACCGCGAACACCATCACCAACACCACCTCCATCCCACCACCACCTCCACCACCTCTACCACCACCTCTACTACCACCAGCTCGACCACCTCTGCCAACACCTCCACCACACCACCTCTACCAAGACCACCACCAGCGCCACCAACAACACCACCACAAACACAACCCACACCATCACTGACATCACAGCCAACACCATCATCACCAACACCACCAACACCAACTTTACCACCACCTCCTCCACCACCTCAACCACCACCTCCACCAACCTAACCCACACCACCACACCACTACCACTCACCTCCACCTCAACCTCTACCAACACCTCCCCAAGTCCACCAGTACCACCACACCACCAGCACCACCAATCCACCCACCACAACCAACACCACCAACACCAACAACACCACCAACACCACCAACACCACCAACACCATCAACACCACCAACACCACCAACACCACCAACACCACCAACACCACCAAAACCATCAACACCACCAACAACACCAACACCAACAACAACACCAACACCACCAACACCACCAATACCACCAACACCAACAACACCACAAACAGCACTAACAACACCAATACCACCAACACACCAACAACACCAACACCACTAACACCACCAACACCACCAAAGCCACCAACACCAACACCACCACCAACACTAACACCACCATCACTACAAACACTACCAACACCACCAACACAACCAACACCACCAACACCACCAACACCACCAACAACACCACCAACACTATCAACACCACCAACACCACCAACAACACTAACACTACCAACACAACCAACACCACCAGCACAACCAACACCACCAACACCACCAACATCAT